>JAFVLL020023517.1:0-52137 GCA_021397915.2 Tor tambroides | reverse complement strand
TTTTTGTTAATCTTTGTAAGCAACACATTGGGATGAACAAATTAACATTGATTAACACACGCGCGCACACACACACACACACACACACACACACACACACACACACACACACAGCACATCAAATGTGGTAAACTGAAGCTCAAAAGTACAACTTTGACACACAAAAACCAATGGGGTGTTTTTTTGTGTCAAGCAAGTATAATTCTGCTTCCATTGACCATATTTAATGTACTCTATGCATGCGTGTTGATCAGTGTTTATTAATGTTGTGAATAAATGTCTACATTAAATCTGTTCCTCATATAAAGTGATCACATCTCCTCAGAAGATTTGAATTAAACCCATCAGTTCATATAGATTTGTTTTACTTTATGCAAGTTTTGGTGTAATGGACTTTCAGTGGAAGGACAGAAATGTCTCAGGTTTCATTAAATATATGAATGACAGTAAATGATGATTTTTGGGTGAACTGAGCCTTTAGGTTTAGTCCCTTGCTGTCTATTTAACTGAGATAGAAAATAGAAATGCAAAAATAAATTAATATATAATGGAATAGCTGTTTCTGTTATGCAAAGTGGTTTATATTCGTATTCTTGGTTCAGATTTTCAACCTGTTTTTTTTCCTTTCGAAAATGGTGTTAGATTACATTTCTGACTGAAAATTATTATATTATACTCAGTCTGCATTTCTCCACTCAGAGAGATTAGAAAGCCGTTGACTGACAGCTGTGGTCTCAGCCCTTATAGGTCCCTCTCCTCTTTCAGCACCTCTCTTTGGTTCCATTTGCATATGCAAATGAATCTCACAAACACGCCCCATTCCAACCCCAGATTAAAAAAAGAAACTCTGTTTTCAGTGCCCAGATGCGACAGGGATATAAAACAACTGAATCAAAGTCTGAATCATCTCCCTTTGCTTTTTTCCTGTCAGATTGCAAACACATTTCTTTCAAATGTGTCAGATCATATAATGGCCACACAGTGTGGGGTGGTAAGTGGTATCGACAGAGCCCTGAGCTTTCATGCACTCATTTTCAGCCTAAAGAGAAAAATGATTAACATTAACAGAATTTTCTTTCCTCGCCTGTAGAGTTTTATATAAATCATATTCCAATAGCGTACAGTTATTTGATTATGCTCGCTCATTGAAATTCCTATTCCACCTAATGTGTGGGTGTTTCAAGAAGATATTCTTGTTACTCTGACATGCTTTACCTAATTGTAATTTTTGTCCCGGGCAACTGAAAAAATTACATTTTGGGTTTACAGGGGCTTTTAAAGTTTTATGATTCGTGCACAAGGGAGCTGTAGTTTACAACTGCTTCAGAAGCACTTACCAAAATCCCATTGACCGCTGGAAATCTGAAAAAATATCCACCAAAATTGAAATAAAACTTACTTCTCGGTAGAAAAACAGTCAGAATATTCCTTTAACACGGCACCTTTACTTAAGAGCTTCAAGGTAAAGTTATTCTCTCTGGGTTTGAAACCCTTACAAAAGTTACTGGCTTACTGAGAGTATGGGAGGTGAGGTTGCTTTCCCAATGTTTCTCATCTGTTCTTTTACTTTAGAGGTCAGGAGATGATGGTGAGAAAGGTGCTAGCTCCAGTCCACAGGGGGCAGATTGGTAATGACTTATTATACATCCTCTTTGATTTCTCACGCTCTCCATGACATCACTAATGAGTCCTTACACATTGTACCTTTTTCACTCTGACAAAGGTTGATTTTTTTTTAAAATTTCTGCATAATAATGTGTGCCTGAAATAATGTTTCCTCTACAAAGTTGTGAAGAAAGTAGCTCTGTTCCAAAACCAAGTGAGCTGCCTTGTTGTCTACTACCTACATAGGCAGCTACCTTTAGTCAGCTTTCTTAATGAAATTTAACCTATACATGACTAATTTAAAATGCTCTCCATAGCCAGGAACACAGTAAAACACAGTCAATGTTTGTATGAAGCACACAAGAAACATGACTTTCAAATGATTACAATGTTTACATTAGCATTTTGCTAAGCTAATAATGTGAAAACTAACTCCAGCCTTTGCTGGTTGGCTGGTTTGCTGGTTTAAGCTGGACATAGTTGGTTTAGGCCAGGCAGTCTCCCAGGCCAAGTTGGTGTTCAGCTAATTTTGTGGTCAAAACCCCTTCAAAACCAGCCTGCTAAACCAGCTATGACCAAGCTGGAAGACAGAAACCTGCTTATTATTATACATTGGGTACAATAATCCATTTGGGTAATATTGAGTCAGATTTGGATGATTTCAAGAGCTGTTCAATATGTTTGAAACATGTCAACAAAGGACAGGGCACTGTCATTTTATAGGGACTACAAAATGTCTTGGCAGCTCACTGCTAAGGTTTGGAACAGAGTATGTTAATGTATTCAAATTTTAAATATATTAAAAGTGTTTTACATTTATTCGTTTAGCAGACGCTTTTATTCAAAGCGACTTACAAATGAGGAACATCAATATTAGTTTTGGGTTGACACCATACAAGTTTTTTTCAGAACCAGAGTTTAAAATGACTCCTCTGTTCTACAATTTAATTAGAATTTAAAGTTCTTGTTATGATTTAGTCCATTTGTAAGAATTTGCAATCAGTCACTGTGTAGGTGATAATTGAAGCAGTGGTAAACCAGTATTTTGGGCTGCTTAATTAAAGCACTACAGGACAAATGGTAGAATTAGCCTTTTTGCATTTGAACGCTTGCAGTGCCGGGCATGACAAACTACCAAAGCCTCTGATGACTCAGTTGAGAGCAATTATACTGGAGCGTGTCTCAGATAAAGATGTGAAGTTGATAGTCGTCTGAAGCTGAAAATGATTAAGAAGAAAGCAGAAGAAAGAAATGATGTCAGTTTCTTGAGGGAATATTACAAGTCCTCAAGATGTCTCTGTCAGGCAAAGCAGCACTGCAGTGTTTGAATGTGTACATTGTCAAATCAAAGCAGAGAAGCAAGAGATCTGAGCTGTTATGGCTGTACTTGCTGTCTTCTTGCTTTCTTTAACCTTCATGTTCTGCTGATGATTTGCATGCTTTTATGTTTGGGGTGCCAGAGACCCAGGTGTGTATCAGTAATTTTGAAATCAACCTATAATTAAGATGAATCGGTTTGCTGGTCTCTCGACCTCATTAGTATAATCAGATTTGCAAGTTTTAGAGAAATTTTGGTTAGGCTAGTTCAACACCAGGTCCAGTAAACCAGCTCGTTTAACCAGTTTATTTTTTGTTCTCATTCTTTCTACTTGCACATCTTCTGTCTCTCCACTCAGCTTGACTGAGGAGGAAATTTTTCTTTTTTATATTCCTCTCAAACGGTGTGTGAAATGAGAGGATCAGTTACTCCTGGAAGGAGCAGATGTGTTTCCAATGAATTCCTCATGCAGAATCCGCAGCCCTGCCCTATCCAGAAAGTAACAAGCTCTACTCACCCTACTAGAACGATACGGAAAAACTCAACCAAATGTCTTTATAAAAGGCCCTCTTTGCCAGTGAAGAACGTGTCGAATTTTGTAAGCCAAAGTATTCTGTTTTTGGTGCCGAAGTTCAGTTCGTGGCTCATGTTTCCATGGGTAAAGAGGCTGTAATTGGGCCTTGAGTGCCGTGTCTGGCCACGTTGCTCGCTGTTTTGTGCTGGTATTGATTTAGCAGTGGGAACACCACTTATCGAGGTGCTTGAAGCGGCACAGCAAGCCGTCTAATCCTGGGGTTGGGACTCTGCTCAATGGGGCAGGCTATAATCCCCCATACCGTCAGTGGCGCGGAGAGCCAGGGATGATTCCCAGCATAAAAACGAACACGATGCTCTTTCATCAACTTATTTATTCTTTTCATTGGAGCGCCACAGCGGGGATTAGATTGAGCCATCTTGTCTTTTGTTTTGAGTTTGTCCTTTCTTCTCTCAGCCTGCCGCTGGATCGATGAAGAGGTGGAGTCTCAGGTGAACAGACTGACGCGCCACGCTCTCATTCTCTCTTTCTTTCCTTGTCGGAAGCACTACGCTCTCATCAAAGCATGGTTGACAGGTCAGGCCTGTTTTAATGTCTGTTCCTGCACAACTTTTAATGATTTCTCCTTTGTTTTTTATAAAGGCTGTGGAAGAAAGCTATACGTTAGCAGTCCCATTAATCTCAGCGACAGTTGCTCGGCTGCCTCTGAGATAAATATGAGATTATTCATATATAAGCATGGGGTCGGTAAGATTTTTTTACGTTCATGAAATGTTTCTCTCTTATTCTCACCAAAGCTACATTTATTTGATAATAAACAGTAAACGGTAATATTTGGGATTATTATTACAGTTTAAAACATCTCTATTTGAATATATTTTAAAGCATAATTTATTTCTGTGATGGCAAAGCTTTCTTATTATCAGCTGTGCTGCTTAATATTTTTGTGGAAACTGTCATGCAGTTTTTTTTCCAGGAATCCTTAATGAATAGAAAGCTCGGGAGAAAAGCATTTATTTGAAATAGAAATATTTTGCAGTATTACAAATATCTTTACTGTCACTTTTTGATATATATTAACCATATATCCATATATTAATGTGTAAGTCACCATCTTTCCGTGACAACACATTAAAACAGACAATGAACAATTTAAGCATAAAGAACTTCATGTTAAATGTTTATACTTTTAAATTAATATTTAATACAGATGAAAATTTGGTTTAATTTTGCACTTTCTAATGATTTAAAACGTAATTTCTTGGTCTAAAATCTTCAAAATAAAAGATTAATAAACATGACATGATTTAACACTGACTCATTTTAAAGAATTTTTTCATCAAAAAAAACCCCTATGATTAAGACATCTATAATTATGTATGATTGATATTATTATTTGATTTATTCCATCAGAATACACTGCAAATTTTTAATGGCCATCAGTGGATAAAGATGCTTTTTTGCAGCCAGCAAACGTTATAGTTAAACTATGCTAACTACCCAAACTTTGACACTTTGAGTAAAGTTGCTGTCCCTTCTTCTTCTCCTTGTTTTTGTTATGTTGTTGTTGTTGTTCTTCTCCTTTTTCTTCTTCTTTAGAGTTTATACAACTTGCTTTCCCTCCATGCTTCAGCCAGATGCAATTGATTGCCCGTGCACTTCACTCACAGGGAAGATGTTCAACATCCTTAAAGACATCAGACATAGTTTGGCTTGAATGCAAACTACACCCTTTCCCCCCGAGGTGTTGGATTTAAATTCGAAACATGCTTGTCAGCATCCATCTGTCAGACGCCTGCCTCTGTTTAGATAAGAAATCTCGAACTCGCTGAATTCGTGATGAGGGACAGTGAAAGAAAAACGTATGCAGGAACAAACACGCACCCATCAGCCATTCACAAGGCAAGGGTATTTTAATGAAAGAATCAGGCTTCTTCATACAAAGCCAATCACACTAAACAGTTTCTGAATAAATATAAGGCTGTGTGGTGATTTCGAAAGCAGCTCCTCTGGTTGCTGCTGGCCTCTTCTCTGGTTGATTTCATTAAAGCGGTGTGTCTGGACCACTTAATCGGCCTGCTGATCCAGAGTTGACCCTGATGTGACCTCGCCTCTCACCCTCTGTCTTTCTACCTCATTAATGTGCCAAGGACACTAGTGAAGTTCCTCTCTCCTCATGCGTGCACACACACAGTCTCTTATGTTGCTGGCTCTTTGTCAGAAGCATCACCCCACAGGTCAGTGCACTATTGAGCACTGTTAGTATATGCTTGTAACAAACTCTCTCATTGCGCTGTCAGAAACCCCAGGCACATAAAGGGCAACAAGGACAAGTATAAATTGTTTCTGATATAGCTGCATTTTGGTCGGAAACTAATCTGTGCTTTAGAATGAATCTTTTAGATCATCATTCTTTTGCACATACTTTTGAAGTCAGATAGGTTTATAACACCTGCAGAAAGCTATTCGAGCAAAACTGTTTAAGGGATTTAGAAGACTGTTTAGTTTAGATGTAATGTTACTGAGTGAATCGGTTGGACAGAATCAAATGATTTGAGACACCAGAATGAATCAAAATCTCCACTACTACGGTCGGATACCCGTACAATATCATGCTTGTCTTTGATACAGGATAAAAAATGTTTAGTGCATTTTTTGTTAGTTTACAGCATGTCTCTGTTGTGCAGTTTGACATCCCTGGTGACACAGACATGTGTTTTTCTGGATTCTTGACAGTTTTAGTCTTCAGGGAAACTTCTAGCGCTTAGAGACAGCTCTGAACATTTCTCAGTACAGATTTTATCTGTGTTACCTAATATATGAGACATTTTAAAGAGGTCATATCATGTTGAATCACATTTTTATTGATCTATGAGTTATATAGGTCATGGAGCTACTATGAAAACTGTAATTTTCGGAACTTAAAACTCCCTTTTCCAACTACACCATTTTATATTATATTATATTATATTATATTATTATGTTTTTGTACGTTTGGAGTTCTTTTTTTCTTTTTCTTTTTTGAAAGGAGCCTGTTATGCTTACCAATGGTGCATTTATTTGATCAAAAAATCAGTAAAAACATTAATATTGTGAAACTTTATTACAATTTAAAATTTCAATTTTTAAATATAAAATTCATATATTTTAAGATGTAATTTATTCCTGTGATGGTAAAGCTGAATATAGCAACCATACTCCAGTCTTCAATGTCACATAATCCTTAAGAAATCAATTTAACATGTTGATTTGTGCTCAAAAAATTGTCTTAGTATTATCACTTTTTCTTAATATTTTTTTGCAGAAACTGCAATACATTTTTTCAGGATTCTTATATTTAATAGAAAGTTCAATAAACAGCATTTATTTGAAACAGATTTTTTGTAACATTATAAAAGACTTTACTGTCACTTTTGAACTCTTTAATGCGTCCTTTCTGAAAAATGTTATATCTTTATAAAATTTTTTATCTTATTGGCTACAAGCTTTTGGATGGTGGAGTTCATATAAATATTATTATTACTATTATTTGTATTGCAAGCAATTTTTTTTTTTTTTTTTTGGAATGCCTGTAAATGGAGAAAGATGCTTTTGTAGTTAAAACATGCTGACCAGCCAAACCTTGACCTCTTTTTTTGTGGTAAAAATCACTAGTAAGATTCAAACCTTCATCTTCCATATGAGCATGACAACATAGATGGAGCCATGGCTTACTGATAAACACACATGCTCTAGATTAGTTTCTTCTTTACTTTCCAAATTTCCATTGTGTGTTGTTATTGTTTTACTCTGATATAAAAGTTCTTTATTAGAAGAAGGATCATCACCGCTGACATTGAATTGCTGCATCCCGAAGTCCCCCGAGCGCGTCTGAAGTCGAATGCCCTTTAAGAACAGACGGGTCTTATTTCTCTCTCCCAATGGGGCCTCTGTGTGTATCTGTGTTTATGATAGAATACAGAGACCGCTGCACTTCTACAGTAGTTGGTGTTAGTGATATGAAGTGCTGCAGGATGGTTCGGATTAAATTGCCACCCTGGATTTGTACACTACGTCTTATCACATGAGGCCAGCCCGGCCTCACTGACAACCCTCTTTACTGTCTCCAGGCTCTTGGCTGGCAGAGCAGCAACCAACCCCGGTGTTTCTTTGCCCGATAAAGCTAGAGAGGGGCAGATGCTCTGGAGTGAGAGAGCTGGTTTAGAAACAAGGATGGGAAGGAGATTTCAGATGTGGCCAACATCCCTGTGGAGAGAGGGAGAGGAAAGCGGAGAAATCAGCCGTTATCCCCCGTATCGATTAAGGTTTGTGGGGGCTGGGTAGAGGAGCCAATATAAATCATAGTAAGCGATTTAGACCGTTCCATTATGTTAAGGGGTGGGAGGGCCATTTTCTGTTTTTCATTAATGATGACAGAGTCTGTAAATACATTTTCCCCTGTTTTTAATTTATTCCAAAGCCGCCTGCCCGGCAACCGTTACGGCTCGTTTATGATTACATAACTGCTCAAGGCCACGCAAGGCATTTAAGATTCATATGCCACTCACACAAATTAAATAATGCGTGATCGATGCTTTAAATCCATCCAATGATTGCGCGCATGTTGCCATGCTTTACAAATCCCCCTTTTTAGTGAGGATGAGTGCTTGTCATCTCAGCATTAGTGTGTGTAGGTATGGGTATAAATAACGCAAGGATGGTTGCAGAAGGCAAGGGCAGAAGCCAGATTACAGAGAATTAATATGTAAATACATATTGGTAATTAGTTTGTTGTGTGCATGTAAGAATGTTTAGGAAAGCTCGTCTTTGCCAGTGACGTGTGTTGAACTTCTGAAATGTCTAGGCAATGTTTCCTCTCTGAGTTTAGGTTCTTCCATTTTGGTGTTTACATACTTTCACAGAGTTTCTCAGAGTTAAAGGCATATTAAATGGAATTTACCTCACACTTGGGACTATGAACAAGCAGCAAGTACTACAATATTTATATTAGAAGTTATATTAACTTGCTATTTATTAAAACCTGGTTACGTCAAAATGTTCTTAAACACCTATCTATCTATCTATCTATCTATCTATCTATCTATCTATCTAACCATCTATCCGTTTTATCTATTGTTGTCTGTCTGTCTGACATTCTATCTGTCATTCTACCTATCGTTCTACTGTTTTATATCTGTAATGTTTTGTTTATAAAATGTTTTTCTAAACTTTCACACAATGTATTTTAACAAAGGTTTTGTTAAGTCAACATTAATAATTTGTCTTGACAAACTTTGCTTTTCTAGTTATTATATTTGTATACTCATTTTTTTAAATTTTAAAGTTCTTTTCTAAATTGTTTTTAAACTTCAGTTTTCTCAATTAAAATTTTGGAATTGAAGAATTGGATTTAAATTGAATTGAAATTCTCAGTTTACAGAGTTGTTAACTCTGTAATTAGTCTGAATTAGTTCAATGTTCGTTCCATATTATAGACCCCCTTGTTTAATGCAGATTTATAGATTGATTTCCAATACAGGCATCAGCCAATCACAGCCACGCCTCTTCTCATGTGACTTTTCTGCTGTATTTTGTCACTGTCCTCCTCACACACATATGGAGATTGTGTGTTTTTCATTTTTGGATTGCTCAGATTATGGCTGCATTCCAGTCAAACATGTCTTCTCAGTATATTGCTCTGACAGTTAAATTTTTTACTGATGTTTTCTCCAACTGGTCATTAAAATTCCTTCATCTGCAGGATGAAGAAGTTGTGACTTGGCCTGAATTGCACTTTGGGCTGTTTGATTTAAGCCTAATTTACTGTCCTGTGGCCTTGTACCATAAACCCTGTCATTGATTGAATGTCAGTGCTGGCGGATTTGTGTAAATGAGAGCGGGGCTCTTCCCTTAAAACAGGGAGGACACGAAGCCTCAAAGGCAAAGTCGTGGGCGTGCGTTTATGCAAATATCTCCACGCATGCAATATTCTGATTTAAGCGTGGCTTGAAAAAGATGTTGTATGCTATTATAGTAATGATGTTTGCACTGAAATATGGGAAAGTTTTTTGATGTTCTGTTCTGCGCAGCTCTTAAAATAAACATGGCCTTGTGTGCTCCTGATCACCAGCCTGAGCTCGTTTCCTGTAATAAAACATGCACACTGTAATATATTAAAATGTCTTTCTTTCAATGCTGGGGGTGCTGTTGCTCACCCTGGATCCTCTATTGACTGTCTGTTTCCTCTCAGGGGAGGAAAAAGGAACACACCCTCCAGCCCCGTAAGCACGGGTGTTGCGTTCCATAACAATGCCTCTGGCCATTATTAGCATACCCGGAGAACAATCCATCAATTTGGGTTAAATTGTACAAGCCGTGCTGCTTCTACGTATACATTCCTAATGAGCTTATGAATACGGTGTTGCAGTGTGGCTGTGCTGCAGAAATCTGCATATATAAAAAGACACATCCTCAAATTACATTTGACTTTGCATGAGCACATTAATCAGGGAATAGAAAATAGTCCCGCTCTGAATCTGAGAGGGTGTGCTCGGTGCAGTGGGACAGAATGCACCATTTTCTTCCCCAACATCTGATGATTCCACGAAGGTGACACCTCACGAGACAAAGTGATGGTGGAAGTGTCTCGTATGGCATTTGGAAACTTCCCACTGCTTGGGAAGTGTTCAGAATGCAAGGCAAATTGGCATGTAGGAAAAAAAATTCAAATTACATAAAACTCATTTTTTAAAATTAAAAGTGTAAAAGAAAATGTAGCAACTTAATTAGCAAATTCTATGTAACGTAACAATCATAGCCAATCAGCAGATATTGTTGGACTTACATTTTAACGCATTAGCATAGTGCATTTGCTTTTTTGGTGATTAATGCAATTAGGCATGCGTCTTGACCTGTACGTAAAATCTATAATGAGTAATTCAAGCATGAAGTACCACCTTCTGACAGGCAACATGCCAAACACATTTACCGAGAGCATGCAGTGTAGAATGAGTAAGGAAGGTATTCACACAGGACACGTTTTTGCATTCAAAAACAGCTGGACGTAGTGCAATTGAACGCAACAGAATGCAAGAGTCTCGTGTTTAATAAGTTTTAACCTGACACTGCCTCTTCAAAATGTGGCGATCATGCCGACGTGACAGAGCAGCCAAAGACATTTTTCTGATGCATAGACATACCATTGAAATAACACAGGCAGAATGTGAGAACGTGTCCTGTTTGAACAACTATATATTCAGTGTATTGCATAAACAATATATATATAATAAATAGAGTTTGTTTTCCTCTGCTAATTTTTATGTATGCGATTTTACATTACTGTTCAAATGTTTGGGGTTTGATTTTTTTTTAAAGTGTTTTTGAAAGTCTTTTGCTCACCAAGTCTGCAGTAATTTGATCAAAAATACAGTTAAGACAGTAATAGTGTAACATTATTACAATTTGAATATATTTTAAAATGTAATTTATTCCTGTGTAATATAAGATGAATTTTCAGCATCCATTACTCCAGTCTTCAGTGTCACATGATCCTTCAGAAATCATTCCAATATGCTAATTTCCTGCTCGCAGGAAAAACAGGTTTGTGTGTATATCGTAGATAATATGTGACCCTAGACCACAAAACCAGTCTTAAGTCGCTGGAGTATATTTGTAGCAATAGCCAAAAATACATTGTATGGGTCAAAATTATCTATTTTTCTTTTATGCCAAAAATCATTAGGACATTAAACAAAGATCATGTTCCATGTAGATATTTTGTAAATTTCCTACCATAAATATATGAAAACTTAATTTTCGTTTAGTAATATGCATTGATAAGAACTTCATTTGGACAACTTTAAATGAAATTTTCTCAATATTTTGATTTTTTTGCACCCTCAGATTCAAGATTTTCAAATAGTTGTATCTTGGCCAAATATTTTCCTATCGTAACAAACCATTCATCAATGGAAAGCTTATTTCAGCTTTCAGATGATGTATAAATCTCAATTTTGAAAAATTGACCCTTATGACTGGTTTTGTGGTCCAGGGTCACATATTTGTGTGTGTGTGTGTGTGTGTGTGTGTGTGTGTATGTGTATGTGTATGTGTATGTATATATATATATATATATATATATATATATATACACACACACTGAAAACAGTGACCAGGCCAGGTGTTCATAAACACCCAGCATAAGTAATAAAATCAATGTCTGCATATGAAGCAAAGTATCCTTGGAGTCTGGGTGTCTGTATGTGTGTGTAGCCCTTGTAATGACTTGTATCAGGGACAACCTGTTTGGGGATAGCGCAGTATGGCGTGTTTTGCCATTAGCTCTGGTTCTTTTAATTAGTCTGAGTATGTTACGCTTGAGAGCTTCCAATTATGGATTGACGTCTTGTTCTTGCTGCGTATGAGGGATGGGAAGTTCATCAGTCAGAAAACAGAACTTAAATCATTTGGATTCATCCCACATTCTGAAGGAAGCGAATGATATCATGTTTCATGACTGGAAGGAGAGCGATGGAGCTTAATGGTGAAAAAAATAATAGGAAACATATGGCAAGGAATTTAATCAAGTTAAATCAAACAAAGTGCTGCGGAGGAACGGAAATGTTAGTGTGTGACTCTTGCAAGTATGCTGACATTAGCATGCCTAGTGCATGTGTGCTTAGCACTTACATGGATCCCATGCGATCGCATATTCGCATACTTAATTATATTGGTTTATGCAGAGCATGAATTAGTGGCAATAATGACTTTTCTGATCCATTACTGTAGCATAATGAAAATGATTCCTCATATGGCCGTGTTTTTGGTTATTGTGTTTTCCGTAGTCGTATAGGCTACTATGCCCATGAGGCAGCAGATGTGTTCTGAATGGCTTCAGGTTTTGTATTCATCAGTAACGCTTTCGAGAAAGAAATGTACCTGCACGTAAACACTAGCAGACACCGTCCTCCAGAAGTTTTTTTTTTAAGGTAGTTCAGCCACCATTCATTAATCTTGGTTATATTCAAAAAATTTTCTTTGTGTGTCTCACCACTTGCTTGCCTTTTTGCTGTGAGGTTTTTATTTATAAGCAGAACTCTCTTAAACCCAGCTCTTGCACATATACGATTATTTGTACTTAAAAGTTGAGCCTGGGACACATGTGATACCGCTTGGTGAGAAGGCTTTGTGAGCCGCCCATCTACCCAGGTTTGGTTCGGGTAATTCAGTGTGAAAAACTGACGTCTTGGGCATCCATTTCACTCTGCGCTCCCCATTCCGCTTCACGTCTGCAGTGGTGATAACATAGCTACTAAGTGAGTGGGAAAGTCTGATGATATCTAGCTAATGGATTTAAATGATGTTTCCAGCTGGATGTCTCACCCAAGGGCAGCCATTTTCCTCAGCTTCCATCCAGTCCAACCGCTTCACATTCTTCTTAAACCTCTTGCGTTCCTGTGGAAGCAACAGCAAGCAAATCAACTTGCCGAGTGCAATGAATATTACATCACTGCCTCAAGGTTCATGAGATCGCGGGTCGCAGACAGTCAAGGTGGGCTGTTTTTTTTCTGTCACTTATCAGTGGGATTTTACATTAGATGCTGGTCGTCCATAATTTCAAGGATTTTACACATGAAAAGTTATTGGTGGTTTATGCAGGTGGTTATGGAGAGTTCATTGGTTGATATATATTTAATTGTGCATGCTAATTTCCATGATTATCTTCACTGTCTAATGCTCACTTAAAGTCAATCTTTAAAACATTAGTAATTTAAAAAACTTAAACATAATCTTGAATATTCATTTTACTATATTGGCCAGAATTTAAATTTTGGATCATCATTAGTTAGCATCTTGTTTAGCATCTTCATCTGAGGCCTAATCTTAGGGACCTAAGTATTGTACAATAAAATCAAACAGAAATTCATCTCCTATGGTGTGTTTACACCAAAAACGACGTAAATATTTGCATCGCGTTACTCACTCTAAATTACTCGTGGGATGTTTTTCACGTCACTCATGTGAATAAAAATATAAAAACAAGATAAACACATTCTGATAGTACTGGACATGCTAATAAGCTCTTCGCAGTTTGGCTTGCGCGACAACACGCCATGCAAATTTTCGCTTGAGTTGAAATTGCTCAACTTGAGGGGAATATCGTGCGTTCACATCCAATGCGTTGCCCAGTTCATGTCATTCATGTTGCCTGGCATGTATTTGTGTCTGTTTGTGTCTTTGCATTGACTTTGTATGTAATCTACTCGCGCAAATAATTAAATTCACACACCAAAAGCAAATTTAATTATTCAAGCCAATCAACGAAGAGCTTATTGACATGGCCGGTTTGACAAGTCCGGTTGTATCAGAAAACGGTGGAGAGCATTATGTTTTATGTGCACGAGTGACACAAAAAACATCCCGCGAGTAATCTAGAGTGATAACACGATGCAAATATTCGCTTTGCTTTTGGTGTGCACACACCATTAGTCTCTTTGAATGTTGTTGTGTAAGTTTTCAGGTTCATATCACAAATAGACTTTTTCTCAGCCTCCTCGGTAGTTGCTGACTGGAGATTTTCCTAAATCTTGCCAACACTGCACATTTAACTTACCAAACAATATTCTTGTTTAATTTCTGTCTCTAGAAACGTACACACTTAAGTTCCCATCACATCATCTTTTTTTCGTGGTGAAAGTATATTTTTTTATGTGAATCCTCCTGATAACTTTCCTACAGAATAACACTAAAAAGTAAAGTTCTGTGAACTGTCTGCACTATGCACTTGTCTGCTTGGCAGAGTTTTCTGTTGCTCTGATGTTTGTTGAGAATTGCTTTTATGGATTACAGCAGAAGTATATAAGTAGGATGACACCTTAATGTCCTAAAGACAATGCTATGCTACTTGTCATCTATTATTTACAAACCCATGTGCACACACTCCTATATGCTCTTGCTTCACATCAATACACCTATACAAAAACATTGAGCTATGGGTCATTTTCTCTCTCTCACTCAAGTGCTGTAGACAAAGGCTCTTAAACTGAACAGTGTCAGAAGTATCCAGAGCTGTGGTGATAGTGGGGCAGTAGTCAACCGCATGCAATACTGGCTATTTCTGGGGTGAAATATGAATTTAAAAACCTTAATGAATTAAGAAAGTGCTGAAATACTTTTTCCTTACGGTATAATTAGTCTTCAAATTCAGGAAAAAGCAATCAAAGCAGTCATGTTCTTCACAAGGGACAAAAAAGAAAATGTTCACTTTAAACATTCTTTCACTTAAAAGATCTGGGCTGCATTTCCCAGAAGCACCGTAAGCCTAAGCTGATCTTACAGTCCATTGGTGTGAATGGTTTGATCTACTTAGGCTTATGATCTTTTGAAAAATACAGCCTTGTTTACTTAAAAGGTTTGTCCACTTGAAAAATCCGTTCACTTAAGAGATTTGTTCACATAAAAGATCTGTTCACTTTAAATCATCTGTTCACTTAAAAAAAAATGGGATGTTCTTCCCAAAAGCATTGCAAACCTTAGTTGACTGTAGAGACCATTGGTAGTTTCTAAGATCTACTTAGGCTTACAATGCTTTTGGGAAACACAGTCCTGTTCATTTAGAAGATCTGTTCACCTGAGGGATTTGTTCACAACCACACCACTACCACAGATTATTTTTGCATAAACTGGCAGTTTACATCAACTTCTAATCAATTTAACTGCTTCTTTACACTTGTACTGTAATTCATTTTTATGTTACATTTTGGGGGTGGCTAATAGATCGGTTTTCATCAAAAGCTATAATTTTGTCATACATTTAGGGATATCCTAGTTATTTAATTTCCCTTAAAGATCTAGGCTGTGTTTCCCAGTTGCACTGCAATTCTGAGTTGACCACTGGTGTCGATGGTTCCTTGGATTGCTTGCAATAAAACTCTTGAATATCTTTAAGACTTGATAGCACAAAGCTTGTAATCCTTGGCAACTGGTTCTTTATCACAATCATTTATAGCAGCCTGATACTTCATGAAAGCGCCACTGTTTCCCTCAGCATGCAAATACAGGCTCCATATTAACTTTTATCTGTAGTCATTGCTGATCCGTTCCTTTCTCTCTCATCCTCCTCTCCTTTGTTCTGACCATCTGAACTCTGTCTTTAGACCATAAACTTCTATAGTGAGCATGATGCAGGTCAGGGCCCCCATGCCAGCACTGTGATTGAGTTTCATACTTAGCCTGTTGGGGGTTCTGAGTGCCCAGTGTTGCCTTTGAGAAGGAAACGAGGAGAAGAGGCAAATCCTCCAGCAGGAGGGCGAGGGCTCACCTACAGCGCGGCTCTTTCACGCAGCGTCTTCCGCAACCTGTGAAATGAAATTCCACCACAGCTTTACTCAAAGCTGACGCGCAAACTGCCATTACTTCCCCGGCTTTGACTTTTATTTCCCCGAGCCGTGGGTTGCCAACCACAGCGGCTTTGTAGTCAAATTGATTCCATTCGTTTGATGTATCATTGTTGTCAGTGCTAAGCAGATCACCACTGTGCATGAATATATCCACCCTAGAGTCTCCACAATGAAAGCCATTTCCATTTTCTACCCTTTTTCTTTTTCTCTCACACCATTTTTACATGGTTGTGTAAAATGAGGGAGGCGCGCCGTCTCTTTGAAGAGTCTCTGTTTTGTGAAATTCAGTCGAAGAACCTTTTTGAACGATTGAAATTTCACCTACTCCACTTTAAATATTAATTCTCCACCTCCTGCAGTCAAGCCCTTTGTCGTCAGACCTATACATTTTGGCAGGATTTCACTCCCTCTGACGGTTATATGTGAATCTGTCTCAACGAATAGCTCTCCTCTGGCTTTCTCTGCATTTTTATACATTTTGACATAACAATCCATTCATCCTAGAGATGAACACTTGGGCACCTGTTGAGACTCTCAAAGATTTCACAGAGAAACTCTTGCCGAGACGTTCCACTTTACATTCCTGTTTTCACAAAGTACTCTTTTTGTGGTTTGAAAATGTGTATTCAGACTTCACTTTTTCGCTCTGTGTCTGAGATGATTTTCATATTTGCTGCCCTTATAACCTCTGCTGCATATCATAAGATTGTCGAAGTGAGCTGTGGAGAGCAGAAAACTCATTTAATATAGGCTATAAACAGGTAGAATGCACCCTAAACTAAGTCACACACACATAATTCCACTGAAAGTTCTGCAGTTTCCGCTGGAACACCCGTCATTCATTAAATTCGCCTCCCCTTATGTTTGTTTCTTGAACATTTTGGCTACATCTGCTTCCAGTACGCTTGGTTTAACACGTTTAACCATTTTTAAATCCATTCCGCAGATAATCCCACAAAATCAGCGGCAAAAATGCAGAGAGATTCCCAAATTCCATCTTCAAGCAAAAGGATTTTAATCAATCAGCATTAGTTTTTGATCTCGTGTCAGAAAGGATACTGCACTTCGCCCTCTGCTGGACACATCTTAACCCTACATTTGAGCCATAATGCCAGTGATAATTCTGTGCTGGTTTGGTTTTCTTAGCTGTGAATGAGAATTCCGACAATGACCCATTAAAGTGTTTGAGCTAACAGGGCTCTTCAGAGCATTCAGTGAGGACGTGGAAAGCCAGTGTTTACAAGGCGGATGCATTTATTTTTAAGTGCAACAAAGCTGTCAGCTGTGTTTCTCCCAGAATACCTCTCTAACACCAGAGCCTTTTAGCTGCCCATCTCCATTCACCAGCACCACATTAGCACAACAAAATGGCACTTACTTTAAATAGGCTTTTTTGGCCCTTTTTGTGCGATTGTAAAAAGTGCTTAACAAAATGTCTGTTGCAAAGAGAATTCATGGCATTACAAGACCTTTTGTTTTTGCAGTAGTTGCTGAAGTGGTATTTCCTAGGGTAAGTCATACCTATGGATCCATACATCATAAGATATATCTAATTGTTAAAGGAATAGTTCACCCAAAAATGAAAATAGGAATTATTTGTTCTTCCTCACATCGTGGAACATGAAAGCAGAAGTTTAGCAGGATGTTCCCGTTGCTCTTTTCCATACAATGCAAGTGAATGGTGACCAACTTTTTAATGCTCAAAAAAAAAAAAAAACTCTTAAAAGTAGTTTATATGACTTGTGCACTTCACTCCAACTACAAATGAGCTAGAGATCTACAGCAGTAGTATTTTCTGTGAATATGGATTTAATTTTGATCTATTCTTCACACAAAGTTAATGCCCGACTTCAAGTGACTTTGAATATAGTGCACAAGTTGTGTGGACCACTGTTAAAGTACTTTTGTGATGCATTTTTGTCATTTGCACTGTCATTGTGCAAAAGAACATGAAAATCCTGCCTAACTGCTTCTTTTTTAGTCTACGGAAACAAGAAAGTCATATAGGTTTGGAACAAATTGATTCCTTTTTTTTAACAAGCTTTTCCTTGTCTTGAGTTCACTTTTATGCTCCTTACAGATAATGTCTCTTTAAGGAATCTACAAATCAAATTAACTTACAGCATGTGCAATCTGGCAGAGACTGGCAGTGTGTGGTCGCTTTTATTATGTAAAGTCACAGATTAGAACGTGTGAAAACTGATATGATCATCCCAGATTTGCTTATTAAAGATATCCTGCCGTCTCTGTTTCCATGACATTGAAATCAGAGAATCCAGAGCTTTTTGGAATGAAAGTTATTAGAACTGCTGGTGATTAGAGGACACAGACAGGTGGAAGATGTTTAGTTTTTTCTTGAAGATTCATTTGAGGGAGAATGTATTTCTGGAATTATTTTGTTAACGGAAAAAGGATGACATCTCTCTACTCCTGAGATGTTCTCAGATTCGGCATCAAAATACAGTAGAACAGTAATATTGTGAACTGTTATTGTAATACGTTATAAAAATGTTTTCTATTTTGATGTATTTCAAAATGTAATTTATTCCTGTGGTGTCAAAGCTAAATTTTCAGCAGCCATTACTCCAGTCTTCAGAGTCACATGATCCTCCAGAAATCATTCTAATATGCTGATTTAGTGCTCAAGAAACATTTCTTATTATGATGTTGAAAACAGTTATGCTGCTCAATATTTACTTGGACATCGTAATACATTTTTTTCAAGATTCTGTAATGAATAGAACGTTTAAAATAACAGCATTTCTTTGAAATAGTTTTTGCAACATTCTAAATGTTTTTACTGTCACTTTTGATGAATTTAACACTACCTTGCTTAATAGAAGTCTTACAGACCCCAACCTCTGAAGTGTAATAACCTTCTAGGATAGTAACATTCTTCTATTACTTCATATGTAGGCCTATTGTACACAGTTACCTGACGTACAGTAAATTTACTATATTTTAATCATAACAGTTGGCCTGTCAGCCATAAAAAGTAGTATCCATCTTACCTGTTCTGGATTGACTGTTCGTTTGGTCAGAAATCCTTGCATTCAAATCTAATTTGTGTGATATTTCTAACCTTCAAACTTTATGACAAAAAAATCTCATGGAAACAGGTTAAAAGTAGACCAGTTCCACCTGGGGAAAACTTAAACCTTGTTAACCCTGAGCAAAGTGTTTGTTAGAAATTGTGATGTCAACCAATTCTAATTATTTTTTCCAAAGTGTTGAAATGACAGCACAGTTATTTTAAGAGGGACCTTGAACCATACTGTTCTGATACTGAGGGGGAAAAAATCTGAGGAAAAGAATATAGTTTTGTTTTGTGTTCTAGGTGCGAATTCAATTGCAGTTCCATATTCCAGATTTGTACTTTGATATTAGGAATTTTTCATATGCCGTTTTGTTTTAACTAAGTACTGTGAGGCCGGAGCAGCCAGGCTGATCAAACCCAGGTCTAGGCAAATCAAATGGCTTTGGTTTTATTCATTGTTTTTCAGCTTTGTTTGCATCGCAATCAGTGGAGACAATGTTATGCTCTGCTTTGGAAATCTTTTCTGAAAATGCTGTGGCGCTGGACCAAAAGTAAATTGCTTTTTTGCTGTCTTTTTTTCGGTTGCTGCTGGGATGTGTTTTGTTGAACTGAAATAATGAGAGTAAACCACCACACACTCACACCCACATACGTCGCAGCCTGCATCCTACACACACCAGGTGTACAAAAACAAAAGGGTCGATAAATGGCCGCTTGACTGCCCCTTCATCCGTTGGCAGCACGCACTGGCCAGTAGCCACATGACAACAAATAAACACAAGACACCCGTGAGTTTTACATGCATATGCTTTTAATTTACATTCAAACATTTTGAAATGACTTTTTATTTTCACTTCTTCCTATGTTAGGGTGGAGGCCGGTTTCCAGAAAGTTCTTCAGGTGGATCTGGAGGTCAACGGGTTGTTGGATCCTCTGGGAAGTCGCTCAGTGACATGGCAGATCGAGTACCCCATCTCCCGAACCCTTTCGGATGAGATCCAGACACTCATCCGTCTGGCACCACATGACCTCGGGGGAATCGTGCCATTGGCTATGGTGAGTTTAGTTCCTCGTCAACTCGTTCTCAACAAGTCCAAACATGCGATGCGATGCTTTGTCCTCTTTTTATTGTTACTGTTTGCAGATAATATAAATTATGGCTGCTTTCAGGCATAATATAAGATGTATCACACAGGAAATGTTGATGTGTCATCTGAAGCAACAGTATGACTAACACTAATTAGCTGTAATTTGGTTAATTGAGCGTGCAGTTTGCTTTAAAACCGGCAACTGGGTCAGGACCAAAAGTAATTAATTTAAAATGAGAGGAGACTGTGAGGATCCTCAAACAAATAAGGTTAAATAGAAGATAATAAAGGTTGTTTTAATCTATATGGTGACTGGGCAGTCACAGCTGGTGGTATTCCTGAGTGGGGAAGCACAATGCTATTTAACAGTGGCAAAGTATGCACCAAGATATATATATACAAGATCTTGGGCCAGATTTACTAAACAGGGCAAATTAGCGTTAGAACGCAATTCCATAAAAGGACTGTTGGGAGAGGAAAATTCTGATTTACTAACAATGCACACATTAAAGAACACAGACGCAGCCAGATCATTTCCATAATGACCTGCACAATCTACCAAGAGCAGCGCAAATTACTGCCTGCTTTAAAACACGCTTTTTTTTTTGCGCTAAATAATGGTTCAAATACCAGTAATTTGACGAGTTATGTTGCGTGATTCATTTTAATACTCTCCTCCCATAAATTTTGCGTCTGAAAGGGAAACTCCTACAAATGCATATTCAGTAAGGTCAGGCACAAAAATAACTCTGTCCACGCCTTTTCAGAGCTAGTACTTTATTGCGTGTCTTTAGTAAATCCTGACAGTACTATATTAATGCCAAAAGACGGTTTGCACTGAAGCAAGCTGTTAGTAACTCTGGCCCCTTATGTATATACTACACTCTACATTACAAGCATTAAAGCCTTACAACAAAGTTCAATTAACTGTTTGTTTTTAAATGAAAAATATCCATGCTGTTTGTAGACTCAAGGCACCTGATCAGGACAAGAAATGTCTCTTATCCAATGAACATTGACCTTTACTCCATTAAAATCAGTGCCACGGTATCTTCTATAGACATAGCTGTACTTCAGTGGAACTTTTATAACCCATCTATCCTTTAAATCCTATGCACGTATTTATGTAGATTAAAAGAGATCACAAACAGCATAATACTACTGTGTGGTATTATGTACACTTTCCTTCACTAAACAACTGAAATGCACCAACAGTGTAGATCATGTACACATTGCTGCATTTAAAAAAAAATAGCGGGCCTGTGATTCCAGTGCAGTCTCTACACAACAACATGAGAAAAATTAGTTTTGAATGCAAGTTTCATCTTTTAAATAAAGTGAGAGGCTGAGGCAAGGAGAAAAATGGTCTTTGATTAGAGGTGGGCTACACGTCTGCTCTTCATTGGTTTCTTTTCAATAGGGCGGTAGGATGATGATGATTTCATTTTGATGTGAAAAGGTTTGTGTATTTTCTGTAAGCACACAAACCACTGAAAGCTGAATGCTCCCTCTCGTTAGCTAAAGCGTTTCACCTTGCTCTCACAACCTTCACATGCAAACACACACACACACACACACACACTCAGTAGATTTGGTTCTCTTTTGCATATCATCTTGAATTATATCACCTTGCCTCTTTCGCAGCCTGTCTTAATTGCATTTTACAGTGCAGCGTTCTCTCACACACCCTATGGCGGCTTTTCCCCTTGTCCATAACGATGACATTGCCATCACCACACCTTGTTAAACTTAATCAAGACTTCGTTAAGTCGGCAGCAGAGTCAGCGGGCAGCTTTAATCACCCCGAGCGCGGCCATCCGCTCCCCCTTCTCTCTACCTGTCTAATGTAGAGGAACTACGCAGATTGGTGTGACAGGAACAATGGCATACGATATCAAAGGCAAGAGACTCCAATCTGTCCCATCGGAGGCTTCTGCTCCATTAGAATTAGCTTTTTTCCCTCTCGCGGACACCGGCTAATTCCGGCCTGCCAGCTGTCTCTTCGGCCTCATTAGAGAGGACAGCCGCCGTGGCCCCGTTCCCCACTCAGTGGCCAAACAAGCACCATCAGCCGTCGCGTTTGAGAGCTGTGCTGTCTCGGCCCATTACAGTAAACACAGCCAGTCGTACAGTAGCGAAGAGGGCGGAGAATGATGTAATAACATTGTGAAAATGAGCCCGGATGCCCTTACAGCCTGAGTTCAACACCCCCGGCTCAAGCCCGTTCGGCCCACCGGTGCATTTCGCACAACAATCACGGCCGCAGACAGAGAGACAACAGCCACCAATCACTTGTGTTGTCTGGGCCTCTGACGGAGCGCATTTGTCTTGAGCTCTCGGAATGCTGGGAGAGCAGATTGTTGTGTTACACAGCAGGAGGGGATCAATGTAATCACATCACTTTCAACTTTTTGAATGAGGAGATGCCCTAATAGGATTTGGCAGTGCATGATACCCTCAAAATGCAGGAAATCTGTTCTGGCTCATTAGGATGCACCAGTGTGTGCATTCGCTCTCTCTCTCTCTCTCTCTCTCTTTATAGTGTGTGTGTTTGTCTTTCTTCCTCGCCCTGTTTCTATACCTCACAACTTTTGAATCAAGTTTACTTAAGCTCCTTGTAATTGGCCGTTCAGCCCTCTCGAAGGCAAATTTCAGTCCCTGCTGAGCTTGTTTTCTGTTGACTATTGAAAGCGCTCTCGTTCTTGTTTGCCACCCTGTCTTCTCGCGGCGCTCAGAGAGTTTGTTCAGAGAAAAGCAAAATCAAACAATTTGCCAAGTCAGAGGCATCTTCCTTCAAACCCCCCTATTTCTTCCAGGATTTGTTTTGTTTGGTTCTCCGTAGCCTCTTGGCCTTAGTCTTGAGTTTCGGTGTGTGTCAGACATTTCTTCAGAGCTCATGGGTTTCTCTGTTCTCTGAGCGATGCTGGCCTGCTGTTTGTCTTCCTTCAAGTCTGTTTGAACAGTGTCCTCTGTAAACCGCCTACAGGACAAGGTAATACCTTTTCCTTTGTGTTTTCCACAGGCCATAGGCCATAAATCGGGCAACATTTTTGAACTACTCATCAAATTTACTTGGAGAACTAGCTGCTAGTGGTTCTTTTCTTGCTAATAATTAGAATGTGCTATATATCAGTACCATATAGCTAGGACATTTAATTGTGCTTGCTCGTTTCCTCTACAGTATTTTTATTATTACATTACATTTGCTGTCATCTAATGCTCACTTGAAGTTAATCTTTAAAAACACCAATAATTTAACATGTGTGCAGTTCCTTGTCAAAAATTGCTTGTAAATCCATCATTATGCTGTACTATCACCAAATCTTGGATTGGATCTTTTTGACAACTCATGCACCTCATTTCTTGAGTGACAAAAGCATTATTTGTGGATAATTTTGGAGAGTTGAACAAGCTCAGATTAAAGAGACCTATGTTCTATGGTTCAATCAGTTTCAAAAAGAAGAAAAATAGATGGATGGATGGATAGATACATTTTTAGGGAAGTTGTTATACCCTGTATAAGCAAAGTCTAATGCAATAACATTAACTTGCATTTTCATGTAAATGAAAATCTTGTCTTGGTCAGAATGACTGGAACACTGAGGCTTAATAATGCTGTTATCTTTAGCAAATCTCAAAATGATTTTTATTTTTCTTGCTGTACATTATAGGGTTGTCATGCCTACATTCACTTTTAGCATTTAAATTAATTGATGTTAGTTTTTAGTGCGTTATTTATTATTATTTTTTTTTTAGAACTTGTTTTAATTTTTAAATCTATAAATTAATTTTAAAATGGGTTTTATCAGTTATTGGCCATAACTTAAGTTATTTATCCCTACTGGAAAGACTGAAAAATATTGTAAAATGTCCTGCAACAAAAAATTTCCGCTTTTATTAATGTATGCTAGCTTTAAGGCCACCTGTATGCTATTGTACTCCTAAACATTGACAAAATTGACTTTTAGCAGACATTTAAATTGTACAGTTTTTCTCTTCCAGAAAAACTGACCAAACATACATAGATTTCTCACCTTGTAGCTACAGCAAGTAGCAAATCATGGTACATCGATTTGTCTTCACATCATTGGTTGCAAAATTGCTTGTACTTCATTTACTTTTTGTCTGGAATTTATTTTTGTCCATAATACTAACTGTTAAGTGCCACACTATTGTGTAAACTAAAGTCTTTTGGATATCTACAAATTAGATATCATATCTACCTGTGAGCTGAGGCTAGTCTGATCTTTAGAATGCATTTTGACATTTCTGATCTTTATCTGAGACCAAAAACCTTTTATCTGAGCAAAAAAAACAAACAAGGAATTTATCCTTTTACATTGTGATCTAGACAATTTATTATGAGAATGTCTTTGAGAGAAGTCATTTAAGCTGCATAGTTTGACAGAGTGCTCACTGTACTCCAGTATTTGAGCTTTTTTGTATTACTGCTTTATTTACTGATGCAAATGTTTCTCTAGAACCCCCTGCAGCACAAGACTGTGTGGCACACATGCAAGAACGGAAAGAGAAAAGACAAAGGGAGAGCGAGAGAGAGAGGGAAAAAAAATGAGTGCAGTTGTTTGAAAGAAATGCAAGTTGATTTGTGACTGCTGAGAGATTAAGATGCAGACAGAAGCGTGTTATTGTGTGCGGCGGCTGGCCTCGGTAAACCTGCGCCCTGCCACGGAGCCGTGGGGATCGATGGTCCTCACCGCACGCTCCCTCATTACTACCAGCATTTCTTTCTCTCTTTCTCTCTCTCCACCGTGGCTGTGCGCACGACCGCTGCCACCTTATCACAATCATCTGAAACAGCCTATGTATTCATTATCCCTCACCTGGAGGCCTGCACATTACACAGGGCATATGCAATCTGTACTTCCACATTTCACTGCCCCAGAGATGGAGAAAATGAGGGAGGTGATGTTAGATGGCGATTGCATCTAAGCCGTGGCGTTTTTTTACAGTTATTAAAAGGTGGTGGAGTTTTCTAGCAAGTGTTAATTTGAAAGAGTGGTGAAAGAGTTCATTTAAGCTCCTATGGCTGTGCTGTTTGAACGTTAAACCCAAAACCCTTGAGGGCTGCAGGTTGCAATAGACAGATAATTGGATTGAAAGAATTGTTCTTTGGTTCTTTTGTATCGAGTCTGGCGATATTGAATGGCTTCCCTTCAATGATAAAGTCACTAACTTATTATTTAGTATTATTTGGCTAAATTACTAAACCTTACACTTAGATATGCCTAGATTGCAAAAATTTTATATGTAATGTTATTATTATTATTATTATTATTTACTTTTATAATCATAATAATAATAATAAATTAGTAGTAGGATGAATTATAAAAATATTATACTATTAGTATTGTTGTTGTTATTATTATTATTCAATTTTATTATGTAACTAAAATTAAAAATTAAAGAATTAAGAATCAGTTCTGTTTATACTTAAAGGTAAACAAAAATAAATGAAAATTGGTCAATTAATATAATATTAATAATAATAAATGATATAAAAGTAGTGAAATGATTTATTTATTTATTTAAGAAAACCCCTCTATCTTACTGTTGTATACAAATTTTTATTGTATTATGTAATTAAAAAACAAAAATTAAACAATAATTAGGAATCAGTTCTGCATACATTTAAACATACATAATTTTATTAATATTAATAATAATAATAATAATAATAAATAAAAAAGTAGTTGTAGTCTGATTTATAAAAAATATTATTATTATTATTATTATTATTATTAATGTTGTTTTAAATAAAGTATCCCTCCAGGTTATTGTTTTAGACATTTTTATTATACCATGTAACTTAGAAACAAAAATTAAACAATAATTAAGAATCAGTTCTACATAAGTTTAAACATACATATAAAAAATAATTGTTACTGGTCATAAAAACAGCATCTGTTGGTCTCTAGCTACCAAGCAGTAGAGATTGTCTTGTAGGTGCAGTGGAAAGGTGGTGTAATTGAGGTGCAGTACGTTCACCACAGCTCCCTATGTGCTTGGTGTGATTTAAGGAGGACATGTTCCTGGAACAACCTTCCTGTCATCCTGATCTTAGGGCTGGGGTTAGGACTTGAACAGCATACTTATGAATCATTTCTACTAGGTTTCGGTGGTATCCAAGCTTGTGTTTGGCCTGTGATGGCTTGATAAGAATGGACTAACAAAAGATCTTGATCCAGGTACAATATCCACTTTGCTAAATCACACTGTCTAAATGAGCAGATCTATGCAATGTCATGAATAATGCATCAAAGTTTAATACTTAAGGAATGGTAGCAGAGAAATCCAGGTTTATGCTCATGTCCGGTTCATCCTCTGTTCATAACAGGACTCATAATTCCTGGAAAGAGCGCTCATTTAGCCAAGCAGTGAGGTGGAGAGGCCTTGGATTATGGGTCGATGCGGAAACAGTAACACAAAACTGTGATTATGCTCATTCTTGGCTGACCCAGTGGCTGTAATGTGTTCAACGACAGCTAAGCGTTCGCTTCATCTCTCTGTGTTATTACTGAAATCAATAGCCATCTTCCTCTTCGCTCCCTGTTTGTCTGCACTGTTGTGCCATTTTATCAGAGGCTCTGTCAGCAAGACTCTGAGAGGCAAAAAGGCTTCAGCCATCGCTGCTGAAGAGTTGGGAGGACCTGCGGTCTTGAAAAGAAATACAGCTGCCGATCGATGGCTCTGTAATAGCGTGGCTGCGGCATCGGCCGCGAGGATCCACACAGGGTGCCGATGCATTCAGCGCTGTCTCTCCTTGAGCATTACACCCCATGTGAGCCGTTGTAGGTTCACCGCGAACTGAACCAATCACCTGTGCTGATATTAACCCTACATTCCCCGACCTCCGATACCTCTTTAGTCCTCACCAACACCGCCAAAAGTGTAATGGCCTTTTATCGATTTACCACCTCCTCTTTTCTCTCACTCTTTCTCAAGATAGTGTGGAACCATTTAAAGGTAAGTGCGTGTTATAGAAGCGCTGCCCTCCCACAGAGATGGTCTCTGGGAGGCCGTACAGCCTGTTTTTCAAACCCAGCATCCACGCATAGCTAACACTAATCAGTCAACAGTCCAGGGAACGATGTTTACCGACCACCGGGCAGAAGCGGATGACGAGGCTGCATGAATAACACATTGTGCTCGGATTCAACACCCTCCCTCTGGAACCACGGCTCATAGGAGCTCCAGAGATGGGGTTGGGGGAAGGAGTAGGATGCTGGGTTTCAACAACTGCAGCATCATGATTGAGGTGGTGGGAGGAGGACCGGGAGTGTAGGTGGACATAAACTAGTGGCATATTAGTTCTGCTGGTTCTCACGCCACCCACATCAGTCCTGCTGTCAGAGTAAATCTTCCTTAATTTTCAAGCCAAGCCAGATGCATGAAGAGACTGTACTCTGTATTGTGCTGCATGTTAATGTAGTCTTGCAATCCCAAAACTCACTAATGCACAGATGCACAGTGGAATTTGATTTATATATAATATATTAATACTTTAACCATAAGTTTGATAAGAATTTATATACAGTCATGGCCAAAAATATCGGCACCTTTGCAATTCTGTCAGAAAATGCAACACTTCTCTCAGAAAATCGTTCCAGTTACAAATGTTTTGGTATTCACATGCTTATTGTTTTTGTTTGCACTGCAACAACACAAAAAAAAAACAGAGAAGAAAAGTAAAACTTAAAATTTTACACAGAACTCAAAAGTGGACTGGACAAAATTATTGGCACCTTTTCAAAATTGTAAGAAATAATTGCTTTTCAAGCATGTGATGCTCCTGTAATTTGTATTTAGACGCACCTGTGGCAAGTAACAGCTGTTGGCAATATAGTAATCACTCTTGCAACACTTAAAATGGAGAAAAGTTGGCTCAACTTTTGTGTTGTGTCACACTGAGCATGGAGAAAAGAAAGAAGTATAAAGAGTTGTCTGTGCATTTGAGAGAAAAAATTGTGGAAAAACATGGACAATCTCAAGGTTACAAGTCCATCTCCAGAGATCTTAATGTTCCTGTGTCCACTGTGCGCAATATCATCAAGAGGTTTACAGCCCGTGGCACTGTAGCTAACCTTCCTGGATGTGGACAGAAGAGCAAAATTAATGAAAAATTACAACGAAGGACTGTTCGAATGGTGGATAAAGAACCCCGATTAACTTCCAAACAAATTCAAGCTGATCTGCAGACACAGGGTACAACAGTGTCAGCTCGCACTATCCGTCGCCATCTGAATGAAAAGGGACGCTATGGTAGGAGACCCAGGAGGACACCACTGCTGACACAAAGGCATAAAAAAGCAAGACTGGAGTTTGCCAAAACTTATGTGACAAAACCACAATCCTTCTGGGAGAACGTACTGTGGACAGATGAGACAAAAGTAGAGCTTTTTGGTAAAGGACATCATGGCACTGTTTACAGAAAAAGAAATGAGGCCTTCAAAGAAAAGAACACAGTCCCTACAGTCAAACATGGTGGAGGTTCAAAGATGTTTTGGGGTTGCTTTGCTGCTTCTGGCACTGGATGCCTTGACTGTGTGAACGGTATCATGAAATCTGATGATTACCAAAGAATTTTGGGGCGCAACGTAGTGGCCAGTGTCAGAAAGCTGCGTCTCCACCAGAGGTCATGGGTTTTCCAGCAGGACAATGACCCGAAACACACTTCAAAAAGCACTCAGAAATGGTTACAAACAAAGCGCTGGAGAGTTCTGAAATGGCCAGCAATGAGTCCAGATCTGAATCCCATAGAACACCTGTGGAGAGATCTCAAAACAGCAGTTGGGAGAAGGCATCCTTCAAATCTGAATGACCTGGAGCAGTTTGCAAAAGAAGAGTGGTCCAAAATTCCAGTAGAGAGGTGTAAGAAACTCATTCATGGTTACAGGAAGCGATTGATTTCAGTTATTTTTTCCAAAGGGGGTGCGACCAAATATTAAGTTAAGGGTGCCAATAATTTTGTCCAATGCATTTTTTTAGGTTCTGTGTGGAATTGTATCAGATTTGACTTTTCTTCTCTGTTTTTTGTGTTGTTCCAATGCAAACAAAAAAAATAAACATGTGAGTACCAAAACAGTTGCAACTGCAACAATTTTCTGAGAGAAAGGTTGCATTTTCTGACAGAATTGCAAGGATGCCGACATTTTTGGCTATGACTGTATATAAAATCTCTTATTGCAATTATTTGATCAAAATACAGTAAAAACAGTAATATTGTGAAATATCATTACAATTAGGGGTTTTCTATTTCAATATATTTTAAAATATAATTTATAAAGCTGAATTTTCAGCATGTATTACTCCAGTCAATGTCACATTTCGCTACAGAAATCAATTTAATGTGCTAATACACCTTATTTATTATTTTAATTTTATGTATGTATTTTATGTAATTATTGTGATTTTATTGAGTTTGGTCATGTTTTAAAGGGATAGCTCAGCCAAAAAATGAAAATTCTGTCATTAATTACTCACCCTCATGTCGTTACAAACCTGTAAAACCTTTGTTCAGCTTCGGAACTCAAATTAAGATATTTTTGATGAAATCCGAGTGCTTTCTGACCCTGCATAGACACCAATACAACTACCATGGTCAAGGCCCAGAAAGGTATTAAGGACATTGTTAAAATAGTCTGTGTGACATCAGTAGTTTTACTGCAATTTTATGAAGCTACGAGAATACTTTTTGTGCACAAAGAAAACAAAATAATGACTTTATTCATGCCTCGTGAATGGCGGCGGATGTTGACGTGGAATATAAAAATGATTTGATAAAGTTGATAAAGTTGATAAAGTCGTTATTTTTGTTTTCTTTGCACACAAAAAGTAATCTCATAGCAAAATTACAGTAGATAAACGAAGGTTTTAGAGGTTTGGAACAACATGAGGGTGATTTTTGGGTGAACTATCCCTTTAACACATTACATTTTCTCCCCAAAACTGAGAAAAATGTGGCACAAATTTATGGGACTTTGATGCGACTGAACTGGATTAAGATTGGTTTCTTAGTCTATTTGTATTTCTGAATTTGGAAAGTCTGGTCTTATATTACTTTGGAATCCTTTCATAACTGTGCAAACATTCACATACTCGTCATTTTTAAGGTGAAGATATAGTTATTTTTCTCCTTCTTTTCCAAAGCATTAGAATCTTCGGATATAATTTTCTAATATTAAATATTTTTGTTGATATATCCTGAGCAGGAAAGTTCCACTACATTTTTTTTGTGCTTTTGCCATGAGAGTCAGAGGGTGGAGGCACGTATGCCTTTCTCAAGGGTCAATGGATTTGACCTGTGTGGTTTAAAACTGTCCTCCCTCGCTGTACTCACTGTAAAACTGTACTCACCTCAGCTTATTTTTATTTTTATTTTTTTTAATACAGTGAAGTAAAGCCACCCATCAGAGTCTGTGGCATCACAATGAGAGGCTTTCCACCGGTTTGCCTGTTTTACTCTTCAATTCTGTTTTTAATTCACTGCGTAATCTTCAGGCTTGACTGAAAATTACATTGTTCGGTTTTAACAGCCGGTGAATGGACACATTGAAAGACATTTGAAAGCACCTTGTCTGCCAAACAGTGTCGCTGGGCTCTTTGAATTCATCTGAGCGGGAAGTGAGTGAAAGGGGGAGAGCGAATTGTAAACACTTCACCCATCCCATCCTGTGGAATATTTATCAGAGTCATTTTCCCGGTCTTGATAAATTAATGTTTTGACAGCAAATCAAACACAGGCGATAACTCCCTGTCAAAATGTCTGAGCGTAAGGTTTGAATACCAAGCTCTCGCTGCTCAGACTACGTTCCTATTGCACATTTACATAATTTTGAAATCAAGGGAAATGGCGTATTCAAATTCTACCTCAGAAGTAGACAGCGCAGCCTGTGTTAGATAGAAAATAATGATCGACTTAAACGCATAAAGGGAAAGAAAGGAAGAGGCTCGTTTATCCTTACGATTGTGGTGCATTAAAGTGAAAATGATTGAAATAAGAATCAGCTGCCAAGTGAAGCCTGAAGTGGGATCAGCCTGGAGAAAAAAAAAGGAACAGAAGACCTCAGTCTTATTAACAAGCTTGAAATTTTATTATCCACAGTTCAGGATTAAATAATGTTATCTGTTTTCTCTAAAGGAGAATGGCGAGAGCTGTGACATAAAGAGGAGAAAAGACCCTATGATGAAGAACAAAACCTTTGCAGAGGGCTTCTTTATTTAGGTTTATCCGTCTCAAAGTGCTGCATGGTTTATGATGAGGGCAGTTTTGTGCTGTCTCCTCTTCCATAGCCACAGCTGGCAAGAAAAACAAGTCAAACTTAAATGATCTAATTATCCAGCCTTTGGTTTGTTTGAACTGTAAATTGAAGACACGGACATGTTTTAGATAAGATTATACGCAAAAAGAGAATGGATTCACGGAAACGGTTACCGTAGCTGTCATTTCGCCATAATTACAGGATATTTCTATGAAAATAAGATGTGCCTGCAGTGTTTTTCCCTGACATTGTTCTATATGTAAAGCATATTTCAGGAACTTCCCACAGTGTTATTGATGTTTGCTATAAGCATCAGCTTCCTCAGTCAAGCATCACTATTTCTTTTGCCCATATTTAGGGTTAGGGATCTGGATTAGTATTATGGTTGTGTGTGTGTGTATATTTATTTTAATATCTAAATATGACGAATAAAACTAATTCTGAAGACTCCACATCTGATAACTCGTCTTGGAGCTCTTTTGATTTGGGGCAGTAAGCAACCACTCAAAACATCCTAACAACCACAAACAACATGTTAAAACTACTCTGAACACCTTAGCAAACACAATACCCTAGTGTCATGCTGAAGAGTTGTGCATGGGCAAGCATTCATATTTTCTTCCAAATATGTGTGAAAATCTTCTTTTTCTTTTTGTGTTGACTTGATAGTGAACCTTATTCCTGTGTGCGTTTTTCATGTTAATATAGATTATCTGAGAGTGGATCAGTTTCATAAAAACAGAATGTGTTGTTTGGCTCTAAACAGACCTCTCCATCTCACTCTGAGACTCTCCAGAGCTGATGACTCTAATTGAATGATATGACTCACTGGGTTAATAGCGCGACTCAATGTTGGCGCTGAAGAGCTGGAGCTGACAGAATGACGAATTATCGTGAATAATTGCGTGCGAATTATCCTGAGTTAACGCAGTCTGATTGATCTGCCCTCTGTGTGCAGGAGACAGAGATCCTTAACACGGCAGTGCTCACCGGGAAAACTGTTGCCATGCCAGTGAAGGTGGTCACCGTTGGAACCGAAGGTACTGTGACCGATGTGACCGAGTCGGTGGAATGTCGCTCGACAGACGAGGATGTGGTTAAGGTGGGTAAAACATGCACAGGTCACTAACATGAACAAACCACAAACATCACACTCTCAGTAGTTTAATTTAATTAGCCAAATAACAGCCAGTTTTGCCGTTTCTATCACAGTGGAATTTCCAACACATTTCAAACTATGTTTAATAACATTCTGTGGTGGAAATGACGGTGATGGAAATTGATATTCAGAATATTTATTTAGTATGCTAATGGACTTTTATATATTCTAAATGTGCACATATGCCAACCAAATTATTCTAAATGACTAAAAAAATTATAATTTTATTAGTAATTTGTGAGATATTGGGATGTGGTGTGTTTTACCGTAAAGCAAAGCAAGGAAACAAAAGCTAAAAGAGCCTGCAGACACACATCAGTTCAAAATAATTTTGTAACCATGATAACAAAAGAACTGTTCGAGGGAACACATAATGTAGCTATATTAGGTTTGATTTAAAGCGCTATACATTCAACCGCTCTGAAGTAATGTCTATTTTCAGTTGTCAAGCCAGGGGCGAAAAATCAAAGGGATGTTAAATGCAGGCTTTTCAGAACAAGCTTGTGCCTTCCACTTCCATCTGCCGTTTGGGAACAAAATATGAGAGCATTTTATGAGGGAGAAAATGACAATGTGTGTATGTGTGTGTATTTACTCCCTTCGGGTTTAATTATCTGATGAACACCCCACACTGAAACACTGACCTCTGGAGAGGAATCCCCCCCCCTCCCCACCAAAGCTGACACACACATAAACACACACACACAGGCACTGTGCCCTGGATTCGTAGTATCTGAATACACTTTGCCATTATTTTTGTCTTCATTGACTTTTTGAGCACTGCAGATTTTGTGTATTTTATACAAAAACAATGCATTGCATAGCATCCCTTTCTATTGACTATATTATTAATCCATGGCAGAACATACCAGTTGATGTCACTGTCATATATCTCAATATAATGCTCTACACACTGCATTTCAACCTGGGTTATTGTCTAACCCTGGGTAAAGTGATGATTTCGAAAGAGTTTTAGCTTTTAAAAACCTGTACCAGAGCAAGGTTAGCATCACTTTTAGCACTGATCCAAACACCACAAATTGTGGTGCCGAAGGTAAACAGTGTGAAACAATGCAGTGCCAGTATATTACAGTGAGTTGTTTAGCAACAGATAGCTAACCATAAACTATACCGTGCTTACCTTATATGCTTGTGCTTTGTACAGTTGTTTCTGTGTTAGAAAATGAAATTGTTAAATAAAGCAAATGGCAGCTACGTATTTTTGTAAGTTTCATTTGCCATTGCAAACTGTATTCATCTAGTCAATGTTGTTGAACTCATAAATAGGCACAAGTATGTTAAAGGGATAGATTAACCAGTCAACATGATTTCATGATTTCCTGTTGTTCTAAACCTGTATGACTTTATTTTTAAAGTGGGACACAAATGGAAGTGTTTAGCTGAATGTCCCAGGTGCTCTTTTCTATACAATTGTTTACAAACTGTAGGGTTTAATATGAACAATGTAAAATGTAAAACAAGATATCCCAGAGTTATGTTTAGGATCTAGGTTAACAATTTCAAGTGTGAAAATCCTTTATCTTTTACTATTTTCCTGCTACAGTTCCCAGTCCAATTTAATGTTTAATTTTTTTTCTTAGGGGCTTTTCAATTAGCAGCTGTTGATATTATGTGAATCAGATGAGATTATGAAACCCAGCGGAAAGACATATAGCTGTTATTGTGTTTGATGTGTAGTATTTCTTTGTGATGTTTTGATTTCTAGCTGTCTAGACAATCCAGCAAATGAGAAAATCTTCTGCACAGGCAGATACAGGAGATGGACTGACTGAGAGAGTAATGAGAGAGGGAAAAAGAGGAAAGGATAGAGACAGAAGTCAGGAGAGGTATGAAAATGGTGCATACTGTATAGTAAATTGTAGAGCTGGAGCAAATTCTTTTAGATGACACCGTATCACCACACTGCAGGAAGATTGTTTGTGTGTGTCTAGGGAGGTGTTTCACCCAGTCTTTGAAAACCTACTTTGAAACTGAGGCTTGTTAATTTACAAGCTATTCATATTAAAGGGAGTTTAACTACACTACAAAGGTGAAATGCAGCAACTGCACATGTAGTCATAATTGAGATTGAATCTCTGTCCTGTGAGAGATGGATTTGGCTCAATTATGCTCAAATTCACTGAAAATGGTGTGTGAAAATTTATATGGACAATCAGAGGTTGAGGTTAATATATTTTGCCACTGTAGCGAAGTACAATCAGGAATCCTTTTTTAAAAAATGAGCAAAATACACTTTATTTAAATCTTTGTTTTAAAAATAATTTTAATAAAATCATTATTTCATTTAATTGTAAAGTTACTGTGAAAAGCAATACTGTGAGTACAGCCCTGTTGCATTTCTTGCCACTGGAAAAGCTACTGTGTTTCATGCCATTAAACTGCAGTTTTTAGTTTGTAGTATCTCTGCTTTTTGCTAGTTACTCCAAATATCGGGTTCACCTTGCGGTGAGCGTCTGATGCTCAAAATGCACTCTGCTAATTACCTCAGTCAGAGATGGACAGGCAGAGAGGGACAGCGTTTGCGTCAGTCCTCACAGTCCAGTCTCTCCGTGTGCCTGTTGAATGGGTCATTAAGTACCCAACCCAGTTCCCCGCGGGGGTCTTGACGTCCTCTGCAAATGTCCCTCTCTTCAGCAGTCTTAATGTCCCTGATTAATGCTCTGCCAGGCTGGTTATGGTGTATATAGATGCTCATGGGAACGGCATGTTGCAGTGAAGTTAGATTGACCAATGTTCTCCACACACTGTCAGCATGTACAACCAAACCAATACCCTTCATGGGTTGCCAGAGCACTTCTGAGGATCTCTAGAGCTTGTGGGAGATTTACAATCTGTAAATGAGGAAGTAAAGAATACAATTGTCGATGTGAAACTGCAAACTGGTCTATTATGTCATTTATATGTGCAGATTCAGACAGTTTAACAGATTTAACAGGTGTTTAACAGATATAATTGCTGTGGGGAAATATAGTACTATTTAAGTTCACTGCAGTTGTTCATTATTAAATGCCTAGGCATCATTTACTTTTAGTCACTTTTTCCAGTGCCAATTTTACAGCTCACAGCAGGCAGGAATATATATTTAAATATGACAGGTGTTGTTAACTGGACCAACAAGTCATATATTGGTTTTTAATTGCTGATCCATGTGTTTATCCACTGACCTCCAAAACCCATGTGTGGCAGATATAAGAATTAAGTTTACAAATTAAATATGTAAGTGCATTTGAGCACTTAAATTGTTCAGCTAGAACAGTTGCCCCTTCAAATCACTATGTACAGTAACTCATTGAATTTGTATTATTTATTTTATTTATTTATTTTTTACTTTAAACGATTCTTTACTACAAACTCAGTGTATTACACAGACTTGAAACAGTAAAGGTTATTGCCCACTGAGTCCGAAATTTTCGCTCGTTAAAAAATAAATACGACCTCACGTTGTGTCACTGCTTTTGAAACTTTCGTCCGTCATAAAAGAATTCGGATCAGGTTCGATTTTCTGCGTTTTCGCATCCGTAGCATGCATTTTGAAAGGAAAGGATGACGAATACGAAAAAACAGAAAAACGCATGTGAAAATTTCAAACTCAGTGTGCAAGGACCTTAAAAGATTATTTTAAATAAATTGTGCACAACCTAAAAATCTGTAATATACACTACCACTCAAAAGTTTTCAAGTAAAATGTTGTTTTTGAAAGAAGTCTCTTATGCTCTCACAAAGGCTGCAATTGTTTTATAAAAATTCAGTAAAAATAGTAACTTTGTGAAATTTTATTACAATTTAAAACAACTGTTGTAAAGTATGTTGTAATGTAATTTATTTGTTTAACAGAGTTTTCAGCAGCCATTACTCCAGTCTTTAGACATGATCCTTTAGAAATCATTCTACTATGCTTTTACTATGCTGACCTTTATAAATAACCTTGTCATTTAAGTAATCTATGTATTTTGCATTTCTTATTAAAATCCACCTTTCTACAATTCTGTCATGAAAGTCAAGTCAATGTGATTTTGAGTTTACACATATAATTATGTCGTAGCCATTATCAAAAAGCAACTTATTGTTCATTTCACAGGGTTCAGTGTGCACTGTATGGATACGAAAAACTAAAGTTTGTCACAGATCATATAAATGCACCATTGACTTTCCCCAATATCACAAATAGAAAAGCAGTGTATAACTGCATTAAGAAGTGACATTTCTTTGGAATTCAGTGTTTTCTGTTTGTCTTTTAAAACAGTAAATGAGAAAAAAGCTGGAATTGATTCCTGGTTTACTCTGAGCAGTCAGCAAATGAGAACTTGATGAAAGCTTGGCTACTGATTCCAGCTACTAAATAGCAGTCTGGTATTGAGATGTAACAAGTATGATGGTCTGGAAAATGGCACAGCATTAGTGAAATCTCACAAACAACCGGCACTCTTGTCATCTTAGATTTTAAGCTGATGGGCAGCTGCTCAAAAATCAAGCCATGCCATTGGTCCATATCCACATCTGTTGTTTTTAAAGAAGCCCTCAAGTTGATTGGGTGAGATGTGGTTTTCTTCGCCAGGTATTATAAGAGTTAGCTAAGAGCAGTATAGATGCTCTGCAAATGAATTACTTTGCTGTAGAATAGAAGAACTTGACAACTTAGCTTTTTTCTGTTTTCTTCTATCCCTCCATCTGTTTAGCTTCTTTCAACCCCAAAGCCTGAGAAATATAGACATCCAAACACACTCATTATCAACAGCAACTACTCCCCCACCGACTGTAGTTAGAAATAAATACTTGGACAGGCCAGTCAAAGCCCATCCAATCTCTCATCTTCCTCATTAAAGCTCAGAATAAAAGCGAATAACAGCGGCACAAAAAACCCCACAAAGGCCAGACTGTTTTTCACATATTGCACTGATTAGCACAAAAAGAGGCCTCATTTTTTAGCGCTTTCAAAATTTGAAATTGTCGCCAGGAAATTGGAGCGAAAAGTAGGCTGATACCTTGGCCAGGGCTGCAATTTTCTTTAATTTAGTGCTGCTTTGAATACAGTGTTGCTTGAACGCTTTGTTTGTCTGCTGTCTGATTTGTATTCCTGCCTCTCAGGTGTCCGAAAGGTGCGATTATGTGTACGTCAACGGCAAGGAGACGCGTGGGAGGGTGAGGATGATGGTGAACTTCACCTACAGTTTCCTCAGCGCTCAGCTGGAGGTGAGCGTATGGATGCCACGACTCCCCCTGCAGATTGAGATGTCCGATCCAGAGCTCAGCCAGATCAGGAGCTGGAGAGTTCCTGTAGATGCTGCCAACCAGAGGTTAGCATTTTTGTTTCAAGGAATCACATTTGACCTTGAGTTCATTGTATTATTGAAGCATATTGTAACTTTCAAAACTTTGCAAAACTTTGCAAACATTAGAAATGGAAGTTGTGCAGAATATTATATGACCGCTGCAAATGAAAAATCATTATTGGTTCCTTTAAGTGAAAAGTTAAAATCTAAAAAACCCTTTACCACTGCACAGGACCTTTTTCTCCTTTGCAGGGTTTTGTGGATGCTAAAGGTTAATCATGGAAACATACAGGCCAACAAACAATTTTTATTTTTGAGAGTTACAATTACAGTATATAACTTCTGTAAATTATAATTGAGATAAAAAGAGCCTGGAAACTGTTTTGTCAAGTTTTATAATTTTTAGCTGAGCAGAAAATATCCTGCACAGCCCACACATGTTATGCAATATGGTTCTGTTGGTAATTTGTAAAAAGCGCAAAGATTTCATACATTACTGTAATAAGTCTCTCAGTACTGCACAGCACCAATGACGCCCCAGCTCGCCGGTGTCAGTCTGCCCTGTCTTTATCTAGCCTCTCCTTAGCCATTTTCATGCTCTGTCGTTCTTGGGTAACAGCAGACGTGTAGCGGAGCTCCCTCCGGAAAGCATGATGGAGGTGAGGGGAGGATGCGGCGGTGACTTTTTAATTACTGCTGGGTCGTCTTCAGGCACACGTGCCTCTGATGCACCAGCACCAGACAACACGCAGGTTAATGCTGCCATACACTGCGGATATCCACAAGATAATTTTTAATTACTCTTCCACCAGAAACAATCCTGCCGGATTGACTCATGCATGATAAGTGAGAACAGGATGACGGATGACAGATGGAATGAGCGGTGGAGAAATTGCGAGGCATTGATGAGTCTGAGGAATAATTGTGGTTATACTATAAGTTGTGTGGTTGTCAGCAAGCAAATGTGTGGATTGCACAATGATCGCTTCTCTATTATCTCAACATGAAGATTCTCTGAGCAGACCTTTTCTTGCACCAGTCCACTTGGGAATTTAAGCATCTCTGAGCTTCTTCTGATTTAAAAAAAAAAAAAAACTGAGAAAGTTCTGCAGACATAAATATTTCTTACTTACCATGAAACTGTAATTTACATTATTTCGTATTAAAAATATATACTTTTTGTCCTTGTGACAACTGAATTATTTAAACATTTTTTCTTGCATATTAGCAAAATCCTTTAAGGCGGGTTCATGTGGCAGCCATCTTCATAACACCTCCAGGCAGCTCTTTGTAGGAAGTTTTCATGCAATAGACATGCAGTACAGCTCCTATCTACTTGAATGAGGCTGATTATCAATATGGTCTGTCTCTTTATACTATCGTGATTCTAGTGACAAACAAGTCATTTTGTGGCTCATAGCATCTTGTTTGAGTCTCTGTTATCTATTATGTCATTATTTTGTTCCTAATATAATCATTTGATGGCTTATGGTGATGAATATTCCATATAATATGTGTTGCCACATAGAGTTCTGCAGGAAATAAACTCTAGACAACCATCCAACTTTCCATTGCAGAAAAGGTTTTTTTGTAGTGGAAAAATTATTTGGACTATTAAACGGTTCTTCACACTAAAGGTCTTTGCAGGACACTGAGAAATTTTTGCACGTTAAAAAATAAATACGACCTCATGTCATGTCAATCACGTTTACACACTGCCTCCAAAACTTTTGTCTGTAATAAAAAAATTTGGACCAGATTTGATTTTCTGCGTTCTCGCATACGTAGCAAGCATTTTGATAAAGGATGACGAATACGCAAAAACTAAAAAACGTATACAAAAATTTCGGACTCATTGTGCAAGGACCTTAAGAAAGACATGTTTTTTTGAAGAACTTTTCAATGAAAGTTTTTTTTGGGGGGGACACCATGGTTCTTCTATGGTATCATTGAGAAAGTTCTTACTGGTACCTGGACTTCCTAGATTAAATATATTTTCTACTGGAGCTGAAGCTGAAGATATTAAAAGATGCACAAATGTTTTTTGTTAGTAGTTGGTCTGTATGTCAATTTAAATAGTGCATTGCAGTTCTTTAATTCTTCTGCACGTCAAAGGTATTTTAAAAAATGTCAGTGTGGTCCAGTGTTATTTTGGACTTCTTCAGAATATCTTCTGTGTTCCACAAGAGAAAGTGCATCATGCAGGTTTGGAACTGCATGAGAGAATACATTTTGACTTAATTGTTATTTATGGGTGAGCTGTTCCTTTAAGATAGTGGCCAGCTGGTGAGTTGCGTTCATCAAAAACCCATGTTTACTCACATTTGGCACTTGACGAGTCTTAAATTTGCACCCTTGTTGTATCATATGTGCCCTTGGTCCTGAGGTTGTATCTGTCTCAGGTAGCGTTTTGAGAGCGGGAAACATGCGGTTGTGTTGTAAGACTGAGTCTCATTATTCCTGAGACCTCCTGTGACCTGACATTCCTCAGCTGAGTGCCGCCTGCCCTGTTTATACACCTGTGTTCTGTAAATGTCATGCTGTTTCTACCGTCGGTCAGGCGTCGTTGCGTACAAGTCTAGAGGAGCATGGCCTGCCCTCTAGTCAAAGCCACCATGTTAACCTGCCACTGCTGTTGTTTTTTATTTTGGATGACTTTGACTCATTAAAAATAATGGAACAGTCAGAGCTGCCCCCCTTCCCCTTTCACCTGGTGTTGGGCTGTTTGTTGTGAGCAAAGGAAATGCATCACTGTAATGTGAATAGGGTTCACGGTTACTGCCTGTTGAAGCGACTCACCCATTATAAGAGGCTGAAAACTGCCGCTGCGCTATACTGTATATTTATCATTTCTGTTTTTTCATTAATGCTTTTTTCTTAGAAAGTAAATTCAAAGTAAATGTAAGTTTTTGTTTTTACACTTTTAAGTTACGTAAATCTTTAAGGCAGCAATTTTAGAATACAGTAGGTTGAGAACAGAATAAAAAAATTGTTTTAAACCATTTAATTATTCTTTAATTCTGTAATTTCTAATTCAATTTATCAACCAAATTCTTCCTCAGAAAATCATTTCAGAGTTGCTGAATGTATTTTATATATATTAATAATGCCTTCATCAAAAAAAAAAAAAATCAAAGACGTCCAGCAAGCATTTTAAATAGAATAGAATAGAATAGAAAATGTTTTCAACCATTTAATTTTTCACAGTTCTTTTGTCTTTCCTACTTGTGTCAACCAGAATATTCATCAGATAATAATTTTAATGTGGTTGAAAGTCCAAGATTAACTTATTTTCTGTTTGAAACTCTTCTTGTTTCTCGACCATCTAATTTCACATTGATTTTGTTGAGTATGTATACATACATATGATTTCTTAAATAAAAAATAAAGATTCGAAATATTAATTTGAATCTTTGAAAATAAAATTTGATTTTACCTAAAAATATTGTTTTTCCACACTAATTTTGTTCTGTTTATTTTTGTTTATATATATATATATATATATATATATATATATATATATATATATATATATATATATATATATATATATATATTCACTTTTTAATGTTTGATTGTTCTAGAATAGAATAGAATTGAATAGAAAATGTTTTTCAACCATTTAATTTGTCAGTTCTTTTTTCTTCTTAATTTGAGTGTGAATTATATTATTATTATTTTTCACACTAATTTTGTTCTGTTTATTTTTTATTATATGTTTTATATATAAACTTTTAATAGAATAGAATAGTCCTGATTGGAAAGGAATGCTGTTGAAATTTAACCACACAGCAGGATGGAATGTAACACATGGTATTGGTTGCTCTTTTTTTACTGCAGGTCTGGAGAGGATGACGGGGATGAAGGAGCCAAGAAGGATCGGAGCTGTGGTCCACAGTACCAGAGCACCACCGTCCGTGTGCTCACACACTTTGAGGCAGAGCCAGAGGAATGGCAGGGCCAGCCAGACTTTCTCTTGGGCAGTGATTGGCAGGTGGACGTGACAGAGTTGGTTAGAGACTCTTTAAGGGTGGTGGATGAACTCGTGGCCAAGCTATCAGAAGAACAGGTCCTCATCGGTCTGAACACTGGGATCACCAAAGTTCAGGTGAGAAACAGGAAGAATGTACTGTATGTGTGATTATTTTTAAAATTGACGTGATATACTATAAAAAAATGAATATCTTCACAGAAAATGAAGACCACGGCTGCATTACTACAGTAATCTATTAAATCTATGGATTTTCAGCATTATTAAAACTTTTTCCATGATTAATTTGTTCTAGCATGTTATGCAATTTCCTCAATACACCATAACCAGAGCTGCCCATTTTGTCAGGAACAAAACTGACAGTTACAGCTGACTAAGCCCGCAGTTCCCTTGTGTTTATACTGCATGAATAAAATGTGAGGACGTCCTTGTTTTCTTTGGAAAATCCTGGCTGTCATTTGTCTATTTCTCTGTGCGGATGAGAGGTGAATCAGTCCGAGTTGTGATGTGACACGTGTACACTGTCAGACGAAAGCTAGACAGTACACCATCTCTCACTCTGCTCTGTCACAGCTTGTGTGCTGTCTGTCTGCACATCTCACAGCTCTTATGACAAACAATAATCTCCTTTATTAAGACCTACTAATTAAGGGTCAGTCTGTGAGAATCACACATTTTTTCTTATAGATGTCACCTATACATTCACACGTAATACACCTGCTCGACAAGCTAAAGTGCCATTAAAGTGCTGTCTGACAGCAAAAGTATATGCCAGAGCCACAGGTGGAGAGCGCTTCGATTTGATCCATTTGCTGAAAATTAAAATCAGATAAAAAGCCCAGTAATGGTTGGACGGAATACGTGGAGTCTGCAAACCAGTGCTGCTTTATAGATCGAGGTCTCTGAAATCAAAAACCCACCACTTAACCACGGCCAAATTACCAATCGTCCACCTTGCTATTACGCCAAACTCACTATTAAATTTCAAAAGGGGCCCACCTGTTTTTGCAGTTCATTAAAACTAAATTGAATGACTAATTACTTGCAATTAGAAGAGGGAAAATGCGTGTTGTTTCAAAATCAGAGCAAGAATTGGTTTCAAAGTAGACTATTTGGAAGAAAAGATTTGTTGAAGTAGTGTAGCAAGCACTAACTTCTATTTTATAGATCTATTTATAAAAAGTGGAGCACTGGGGCAGCATCTTACGCAATATTGGGTAATGCCCGAGGCTCCCCGTGCTTATTCTTATTTTATGTCTAATTAATAAATCTCTATATTCAAATGGCAAATTAGAATGCGCTCGGAATAAGAGCGGAATATAAAAACAGAACACGAATTGTTTCTTTACCTTAACATGGCTGCATTTTAGAGTGAAAAACTGCTGCCTGTGGACTTCCAGACGGTGTGCAAATGATGGTTAGAAGCAAGTGCGGGCCGTGCACGCGGGTGACAGTAGAAGTTCCACTTACAGATAGGAAGTAAATGGCTTCTGACACTTCATTATAACATAATGAATGTGGAAATACGGAGGTGGCTGCTTTGCTATTAATTGATCCAGATAGGAAGTCTTCTCATCACGTTTCGTTTCGAAGTTATTTCCTTGCCTGTGTGTTAGATATCGCCATATGGCCGAGGGCGGACAGCTGTCATTTAGACTGTTGAAAATGCATGTAGCCTACTCATTTTTTTCTTGTCACTAAGTTTGTATGAGAAACTAGGAGAGAATTTTCTGTTGATTTACAGTGTTATGTAACAGAAGCATATCTGTCTGTGTTTTTATCCAGGTGATGTCCCCATTGTCAGACTCTGTTCTGGCTGAGAGGATGATCCGGGTTCTGGATGATAAAGTCAGTATTACGGAGCTGGGTGTGCAGCTGGTTTCTGGCCTTTCCTTGAACCTTCAACTCAGCCCAGGAAGTAACAGGGCCATTGTGGCCACGGCTACCACGCAGGAGACCATGCACAGTGTAAATCAGGTAGTCTAATTAAACTGTTTACAGTCAATAAAAATATATATGTTATAGTAATAATGTTGTTTATTGTTGTTGTTTTTAATTATTATTTTATTTTATTATTATTATTATACATATTTTTCAGCATTGTTATTTGTTTATTATTATAATTAGAATTATCAATTTCATTTGTATTCTATTATTGTTTAATTAATATTATTAATCATATTTTTTCATCTCAGTTTTTTTTTTTTTTGTAGCGTGGTATACAGGGTAGCCACTGTGAAATCTCATTGAAAATTTCTGCCACATGCCGTTAAATTGCGAATTGTGTTCTGGTTCTCAGGTCACAGTTTTGCATACAGTACTTCCGTGTCCATTTCTCAGAAATGTAGGGTTGTTTTATCCATGAGCAGGTGCAATCACTATAATCACTGTCATTATGGACAAAGTCATTTGACATGGGCCGCATGTTGATGAGGAGCTGCGGCTTGTTAGTGGATCCTGCTGCTCAGGGCTGCCCACTTATTCTGAGTCATCTCACATTTAAAACCCTTTCTGATTAGTCTGATTTCACTAATCCTTTGCATCGGCAGGGGTTTCCTCTCTTCTCCACATTGATAGACATAAAACGGGCAGATTGGTTGAATCTCCCGCTGATCGGTGCGTCTGTTCTCTTTGAAATGTGGTTTTGGGGACTTTTAAAGCTTTTGAACGGTCCTACAATGGGGTTAAGAATCACGCATAGTTGATGCAAGAAAATTAGCATTACCTGAGAGCATCTGTTCTTGTTGTGTTTCTCTTTCAGGAGTCCCTTGTCAGTGCGTGGCTTCAGTTCAGCGATGGCTCCATGACCCCTCTTGACCTCTATAACCCTGCTCATTTTGTCCTTACGGCCACCTCGCTGGACGACCAGGTGGTGTCGGTGAAGAAAAGCACCAACTGGAGGTGGCCAGTAGTGGTGGCTAAGGGTGAAGGTCAAGGGATGTTGGTCCATTTGGAGATGTACGGACCCGAATCGTGCCAAAAAACCAAGCGGCGCACAGTTCTGGCCACAGGCAACGCAAACGTCCATGTGAAGTTTGGCCGTGACGAAGAAACCGGAAACAGTGCAAGCGACAGGAGATACAGGCCCAATGCCCCATACTACGGCGGTTCGATCTCAGACATGGAGGCTGGAATCATGAACCGAGGTGCTACCACCATCAAAACCTCTATTCCAGGAAAAGCAAGCGGTGACAGGCTCTCAGCTGGTGATATTCCGGTGGATTTCTCCGAATTCCCAGCTCAAGCAGACCTTCCACCTGGACGTAACGCAGAGGACGACCTGTTGCAGTCTCGCCGCGGGCTTACAGACCTGGAAATAGGCATGTATGCCCTGCTAGGTGTATTCTGCCTGGCCATCCTGGTATTCCTAATCAACTGCGTCTCCTACGCCCTCAAGTATCGCAACAAGCAGCTCCCACTGGAGGGCCAGGAGACCATGGCTCACGCCCATGACTGGGTTTGGTTAGGCCATGATGCTGAGCTGTTGGAAAGCCAGGCGGGTTTGTGTCTGGATCAAGAGGAGCTGGGCGGCACCATGGACTCCGGGCTGGGCCTGGAGGAAGGTAGCCAGCTCCTCAATGGCCTTTCCTCTCAGAAGAGTGTTCAAGGTCAGGTCCACAGGTCGGCCTCTGACTCAGGGTGCACTGGGAGAGATCACAAGAGCGAGTCCATAAACTCACCTACTACCAAAAGGAAACGGGTCAAGTTCACCACTTTCAGCCATAGCAAGCCCAGCAATGGCTGCCCATCCATAAGCCCGCTTCTCATTGGTCAGAACGACATCAAATGGGTATGCCCAGACATCGAGCTCGGGGACTCCAAAGAGCTCCGAAATTACATGGAAAGGTTAAACGAAAATGCTACTAAGAACATCGCATAGTGGGCTTGTAGTTATTTATGTATTTTTCAGACAAAAGCGTAGCTCACCCATATGCCTTCTAGGTAAGGAGGTGGTGGTGGTGGTGGTGTGGTGTGGTGTGGTGTGGTGTGGTGTGGTGTGGGGTGGGGTGGGGTGGAGGGTGGATGGGTTGGCCTGACTCTTCTGCACTCAGACAAACTCACATCTCTTCATGAAAAGACAAGCCATTCATCTGGTCTTGTTTCCATGGCAACTGTCATGAGGGTTCATCATCAGGAACGAAGGAAAACAGAGATGGTTGTGAAACCGCTGAGGATGTGAGAACATTGGATTATGAGAAATGTTTCAATTGAGATGTCTATATTTTCGTTTTTCAAAGAAGAGGATTTTCCATTTCTATATTACAAATATATATATATTTGTTTTTTTTTTTCTTTCTTATTTTATCACACTAAAACCTGGTTGGTGATGGTACCTTTTGTGAGTGAATATCTCAAAGAGCTGACATTTAAACATATCAGTTACGTACTGGGAACCCAAGCATTTCCACAAATTGAACATTGACTGGCTCTGATGATGAGTGAGAATACATTTTGTAAGGTTTTACATATTTTTATACGTCTCTGTTCCTGTCTGTGTAAGTGCGTCTACTGTATTTCTCCAAAGACTGACTCCCATATGTAAAAGCATGTGAATTCAAAGTATGGACAAAAAAATGTCTATTTTGGAACTTTTTCCACCAACAGTTTGAATGAACATGTATATACTGCAGAAGACTTCTGGGAAAACAAGCAGACAAATGACCCTCCATGTCTCTTTGAGAGCTGTTGAGCAAATTGTATTGTTGTAGGTAGTGTTATCAATATTGTATAATATGTTGTTTACAGTATTAGAATGATAGATGGTATGCACTCCAATTGTTTATGTATGTGTGCTATAAGGTTTTGTTTTCTTTTTTCGTTTCTTTGATTTGCTTTGCTTTTTTTTTTTGTTCACTATGCTTACTTTTTCCCCTTACAGTGACTGCAGTCTAGAACAAGATATATCTATATATGACTGTCCTTCTGATTAGTGTAATGAGTAGGTTAAAGTTAATTGGATTGGATGAGTTTGAGGGTGCAGTCCTCAGGTAATGTGATCGATGCGGTACATACTTTGGTAAGAACACCACAGGACAGTTTTTATTTGAATAAATTGATTAGTCAGACACTCTATCTATATTAGTTTACTATTTCTAACCATCAGATAGAATTTAATCAATACTCAATTACACTTGACACAATTTATTTCCTAAACCATTCTCACTAAGATAATGTGTGTCGACTAATTCGTCAGCCAGGTGTGTTGGCACCGATGTCCATAAAAAAAATTCATCAGTCCAACTGGATCAACCAGATCTTATTTAAGACATTAAGTAAAATAAAATCTAATTAATAGTATAAATTGTATTAATTAATTCTCTCCACTCGTCCCTGCTTGTCTTGTATTTTATGAAACGGAAACATATTTTTGAAGACCACAGAAGAGTAATTGTACATGAGGAGGTTCATCCAGTGTTCAAGACTGTCTGGTGTTGACTTGGAATACACAGTGCCGGTCAGTGGTACTATCAAGTCAATACTCTCAAAAAATATTTCCCTTGTATGTGATGATTCACTGTTTATGTAGCATTTTAAGTTATTTTTTCAATGCAAGGCGTCTAAGAATTCAGTTTCTTTTTTTATTCAATTGTAGTCTGTTTTGTGAGCTGAAATGCACTGCCTATTACTATAAACAACGTGAAAACCATTTTTTAATTTATGCATTACATCGCTGGGTTTTCTATTTGCATATTAAATAAAGCATCACATCCTGCTTTTCCACTTTTTACCAGTTGATGGCACTGAATTCTAACCCCAGTTGACTCAAAGGGAACATGCAGATTTTGATGGTCATTCTCCTTGATAGGCGCATGACCCAAGTCTCTAAATAAAGGTTACGTGTTTAAAACTGCTGAACTATACTGTAAATGCGCAAGTACAATGTTGCGACCCAACCTTGATGCATATAATAAATGTTCTCAGAGCAGACTGTAATTTTACCCCATTGCACTGCAGTAAACAACAGGCTTTAACGAGAAGTATGTTGTTGCGCTGTCTGAGCACCGTGTAATTCAAAGGTTATTGCAGACACAATAGCCCTGGATGTGAGATATAGTCCATTTCTTCAGTCCTGCACATTAAAGGCTCATTAGTGCTAAACTATACAGGCAGGATCCCAATGCTGGATGGTGCTGCTCCCTCCCCTCTGAGACAGGCCAGACTAATTAATGATCAGCGTGGTGAGGCTTTACTCCATGTTAATGTGACATTACCATGCAACCCTTTGCGCTAAATGATTGTATTCATTTAACTGACAGTGATCTGACAATTAACACCTTCTTCATCACATGTGACAAAGAAGCGTGACTCCGCCTCATCCATTTCCACAAACGTTTGACCTGCCACTTGGGTACATTTTTGAAGTGTATTTCCAGAGAATGTTTCATAGCTTATTGATATTTCCCGACAAGTCCTGTTAATTTATCTTTCATTATGATAACTAGAACGTAAACAAATTAAAGGACGACCATGTCAACACAACAAAGAGCCGTGAATGATTTTCCAAAGGCGCACAACTTTATCCAAGGTGGCGACCGAAACAATACAAGTTCATTAGTGGAAATCATACGCGCGCGCGTAATATCGTTCCCGGCGGGACAAATCTTTTTGAGATCCAAATTGAGAGGCTGCACACTTAACCCTCAGAGGGATGCTTCTGGAATTGGGTCTGTTTTTTCCTTTTATCTCAGCTGATATTTTGGTATTTGGGTCTCTGTTCTCGCGTCTCGGAGGAATTACGCGAGAACACTCTAAATTAAATCATGACATTAGCTGGTGTCTGTCAGGAGTGTATATTAATACAGCTAATGTCATAGGCTGGTTATTATCTGCATAAAAATTTTCTTTCTTTCCTTTCTCGAGCTCTCTAGATTTTATAAAACAAAGGGTGAGAAAAAAACAAAACCTTTCAACCTCCCATTAGCTGAGTTTTCACGAAAAGCATCTTGCTGTAATCTTGCCTTCTGCTAGTTAACAACGTTGGCGTTGCTGTAAATGTCAACAGAGTTGTCAGTATAATGCCAGCACTGCTCTCACAACAGATGAAGACGGACGACCAAACCTTCCGACGTGCGAATAAATTTATAGGCTGTCTAAATATGAACACGGTAATGTAAAATACACAATATAGACTTCATTTCCCACTAACCGGTTGGCTCAGGTCTGTAACTTTACAATAAACCTTTTGAGACTCATCATAAATGTCCGTCAATGCCAATATATGAACTATCAATCATTTTGAGACTGGACGTTATTGCGCCTTTCATTTTCGCACAGATAAGACATGAACATCGGCTTTTACGAGAACTGGCACAGCAGCGCATGCTCCATATATTTTGGATGTTTTTCCATGTCTAACAACAAACCGTCTCTGGCCTGCTTTTATCTGCTGTTCAAAGAGGAGTTTCTCACTGTTCAACTTATAGTAACAGTGTGACAGACCATACTAAAGCAGCTGATAGAAGCAAAGTATATAGGCTAGGAGACGAGAGAGTCTACACCAAATGTTGCTCCATTTCACTATTAAAGCTGTACCAATACTGCAGCCATCTCTGGCAGCACCAAGAAGATTGAACATGGCTTTTATCATTGTTGTTTTTTTCCGGATAGTTGTTCCAGTGAGTTAGGTTTAACAATGCAGTTCCGTCATATGGATGTCTCTTGTTCTTTAAGCGAAGACATTTGCTTGAAATTGTGTGGATGCTGAAAAAGGATTATGTGATAATCAGAGCCGTGCAGGAGTACGATTTCTGTCATTAAGTTGCATTATCTGCTTAGACACCAACAAGCAGTGGCCCAGAGAATTGTTTGTACACTTAAGCTGCACTTAAAGAGAATTTTATTGCGTAAGTGCATTAAGACAAGTCCAAATATTCTCTTCATTTGGTCTGTAAATATACTGTTTTATAATTTAATGCCAACCCACAAATGTCTTATTATTGAATATTTTGCTTTAAAATGCTCTTATGATATAAACTCCTTTAAGTTTCATATTTTGAGTTCAATTGCTTGAATTTGATTGGCCGAGGGGCATTCCAGATATTATTGGAGTGGTCCATAATTTCTTTCTGCAGGTTACATCATTAAACCAGCAGGTGGTGAAAAGTGACTGTCTTTATGAGTGAGTCATTTGAATCATTTGTTCAACCGATTCATTCAAAAAAATGTTTCATTTAGGAATGAAATAAGGGTGCTTCTCAAATAGATGGCTGCATTCTAGTGTTGTCTTGAATGGCATGATAAAATTGAACAACCTCAGTGTCAATTCATTTTTTGGCAATTGGAATCTGAAAAGATTCTAATCAAAAGATTGTGTGCAATTGAAGGACGCAAACGATAACTGATGCATCCTTCAATAGGCCTACAGGTCGAATGAAGGACACAAAACAAAGGCTGCCTGCTAAGGATTCTTCAAATTGAGACATCCTTCAACTGAGCCTTATGACGTGGCAGCCTTACAAGGAAGCATCCTTCCATTTGAGAAGCACCCTATGTTGACTAGCTCTATGAGTCATTGAACCGTTCATTGAACTGATTCGTTCAAAACACTGATTCATTTAGGAATGAAACGCCACTACTGTTTTTCCACTGTTTTGGTTCTGCTCTTATTTTAATATCACAGGAATATCACACTCGTCTTCATGCTGTTGGTCTGAATTTGCTACTCTGAAATTCAACAGAACACAACAGACATGAAAATAAGACATCCTCCCATGCATTGATAAATAGCAAATGCAGGCAAAATGAATGAAAAGTTTACATGTGCAGCAGATCACATAGGGAATACGAGGAAAGCCCTCCTGCCAGGGTGGTATGGCCCCTGGCAAACCATTAAATCAATGATTTCTTTCTCTATTCAATGCCTAGAGACCATACATATTTATATTGAGTGTGGGAGGATTGTTTGAACACACTGTGCATCTGCAATCGAATTATCAGAGCAAGAAATAAGTCTCCAGTACACACTGTCTGCAGAGCAATTATTTTGAAGCAACATAAATTGTTAGCGCACCTATACGCGGAGGCCTGTGGCAGGAGAAGGTGCCTCGGTATTTAATGGACCACACTAACAAATCCGATTATCTGTGTCACTGTTACTCTGCTCCATAACCATACCTCAGGGCTGGCCAATATATCACATCACCGTCTTCTGGCAACACAAAGAAGCTCACTTTGAGGAGCCCTAAAAACTGAAGCCATTAGCACTCGACTCAAAACGTGCTCTTATTTCTTTCTGTCTGCCTCTCATGTCAGCGCTGGGGTCTAAATGAAAGCGGCTTTTCGGGAAATGGAGTTTGTAGGTAAGGGTTGAGAGGTTGCCATCAGGAACACGGGGGAAAAGGCTGGCAGGTCCATTACTCTGCCAAAGTCAACCTGTCCTGCTGTTAGAAGCGGCTCTCATGATAGGCGCTCTCAAATAAAAACATTTATTTGTTTCCATGTCAGTGCTCCTCAAAGTGCCGCCGCTTGTCAGCTTGGGAGCAGATACCGCGGTAAATAGCAAGGGTCAACTTCCCTGCCGTCTCTCCCTGCTGCTTTGTACAAGTGTAGATGACAAGAGAGCAGCTGTAACCAGGAATAATGCTTGGATATATGTACATCAAAGTGTGTATAAATATAGGGGAGCCTCACTTTCACTGCGGTGAATTGTTCTCACAGTGGGTTCATTTTTCAAAGTCAGTTTATGTATAGACGCATACCTTCAAATCTCAGTTGAAAGTTTCCGCCATCAATGCTCAGGATAAAAAGGAAACAGTCCATTGAAAAGATGTTGACCTTTTGTGACAACATGCCCCAGTAGTTTCCCATATACTGTAGATATGAATTACTAGTCAAGGCCTTTGAGAATGACAGTCTCATTGTTTTCACATATGAGCGTGATTCAAAGTCACACAGATGAAGGTTATTTTTTTTTCATATGCACTCAATCAAAACTGCATAATTCTGTGCACCATGTCTCGCCTTAAAATATGCTGCGTAACACTGTTTTATGAATACGGATAATGAGAGAGACCATGACTCAGATATGCACTGGCAGCTCTGAATTAATCAGTTTTCAAGATATCTCAGTCAAAAGATTTTTTTCTTCCACAACCCTTCAGTCTTGCTCTAAATCAGACAGAAGACGTTTTTCTTTTTTTCTTTCTTTTTTTTGTTGTAAAGCCAAGCAAGTCTGATTCAGACTGTCTGAACCTCCAGAACCGGAGTGTAAAGAGAATCTTAATTCGGTATTAATGCTCCCCAAACCACTGAAACTTCAGGTTCTCTTGAGGGCAAATCTGAAGGTAAGACCTTGCATGCAAACCATCTCTTCAGTTCTCCTAAATGCTTTCTGTGTTGTATTTCAGTTTGATAGTGCTACAGCATATTGTTAGATTAGCATAAGATGCATATGTAGCTGTGGCTGAACTTCAAAAAACTGATGTAAAACTGCTGGCCTAATCAAATAAGCCGCATAA
>JAFVLL020023516.1:0-16548 GCA_021397915.2 Tor tambroides | reverse complement strand
AGTAGGATTATTTCTTCCACATCTCATCCATCGCCTCCGTTGCTAATTCCAAAACGTCATTTTAGACCTAGTAACTGAGGCTTGAGCCGTTGATAACAAACAAATGCAGCTAATAACTAAGTTATGAGAGAGAGAGGGAGAGAAAGAGAGATTGAGCGTGAGTGAATTAGCCTACCTCTCTGAGTCTGTCTCTCAAAAGTGTTCGGCAGCAGCGTCCCTACTAGTGAAACCTTAAGTTCATTTTCCTCACGAACAGTGCCGTTGTTACCTCGCTTCGCTTGTGAGAAATGTCATGTTCTTTTCAGTTGCTAAACTATTTACTTACAAAGTCGTCAGAGCAGCGCTAACAACATTAGCGTGTATGTTTCCATGTGTGTAAACTGTGTGTGTCTGTAAGAGAGAGAGCAGGAGAAATAGAGTATGTGCTTTACGTACATAATAAAACGTAATTTTGTGGCAAAACATGAAACTGATCTGTCATTTTTATCCCATTGCTTACTATATTTATGTGTTTGGCCAGTGTCGTTGTGGGTTTTGGTTATTTTGCTGTTGTAAGACCTTTTGAAATAACTGAAATCATTTGGCAAAGTGATACGGAACTGTAATGCAGTCAAGAACTGCTTGGAACTACGTTCGCCGTGCGTTTCCCTGAAAATAATTGCACACCTTAGAACGTTCGTCAGCCAATCAGATTCAAGCATTCAACGGCCCCGTAGTATAAAGTGTAATAATATTTCACAATATTACAGTTTTACTGTTTATTTGATCAAATCAGTGCAGCTTTGGTGAGCAAGAGACTACTACAAATCTTAATATTCCAAACTTTGAGTGTAAATATACTTTTTTTTTCTGAAAGGCTCATGTGTCTGTAAAACTTAAAGTAAATGCATTCTTCACATGTGAAATGAGAAACTTCAAGTATAATGTAATATAAAATATATAACTTCAAATGTAGTTACCCCATGCACTACCCCATTCTTTTGTAACAGCTTCACTGTAAATCCTTGCTTTTTGAGAGATTCATAAAACAATCCACACTGAAATGTGCAGCATAAACTGATAAAGTCAGTTTGAAATGATCAGGCTCCTCGTTAAAAGGACAATTCAGCCACTCTTTCCTAACACTGCTATCCTTCAGAAGGATGTATAGAGTGGCAGTTGCTACACAACAAAGGTTTGACAAACGTTCTTATGCTTTACTTTTATTGTCAGCTCTTCTGGAGTTTAGAAGTAGTAGCGTCCATCATGCTTTATGCTTATTATTAAGTCTTCATTATCATCTGCACTCCAGTTGAAATAAATAAGCAAACAAAGCAACATGTACTTGACACCACAATTTCTGCTGTATACAGTTAATCAAGGATTGGCCTTATTTGAATCAGTGTTTGTCTTGTTGATAAATATAAGGTCATATTCATAACTGTGAATGCCATTTTTGTTATCTAAAATTAAATGAGAGAAAGACTTGCAGCAGCGCAATTCTAGGGAGAATTTCTAAATGTAGTTAGGTTCACATGGAGTCATTGTGCAATTAGACTAAATGGAACAGCAAAAGAGAAGAACCTTTTAATGCTGATACAGAGAATTAAATCATTATTAGATATGCTGACATGATACCAAAGCCAAGTCATACTGATGAATTCCGTACAATGTATGAGTTTAACTATATGATATGCTAAAATCTGATTAACATTTACATTGTTTTATACATTTTACCTCAAGCGCTTTTCTACTAAATCAACCTACATTGTTGAATGTATTTCAGTTCCTTAGCTGGTTTTATAATAGCATAGCTTTTGCAGTAAAACAATTGCATAATGTGACAAGCTTAAACCTAACCTTGTTGAACAAAAAACAGCAACTTAAGTTCATTTACTGGTCTTAGCTGGTAACCAAATCTGGTCATCTTATGTTTGGCTGTTCAGCTGGCTAATTTTCCATCTTCAACAGCTGAAAATACCCATAAATGTCTTTACAACCAGTAAACTGAACCAGATTGGCCATCCTGCTAAAGAAATATCTTAAATCTGCCTACGGTGGTTTGCTGGTCATAGCTGGTTTAAACTGGCTTGACTTGTCTCTAAAACCTCTCTAAGACTGGTAAACTAAACCACATTGACAAACTTGTTGAATGAATGAATGAATGAATAAATAAATAAATAAATAATAATAAAATTCCTTAACCAGCCTAAGGTGCTTTGCTGGTCTTAGCTGGTCTAATCTGGTTCAACTGGTTTCCCAGTCTGGCCAACTGGATCTTCGGCTGTTCAGCTGGCTGAAAATGTAGAAAATATCACAATATATATCACAGAAAATCAGTTTGCTACAGATGATCCGCTAAAGCTGAATCAGCAAGCACTGTATATACAATTTATGCAATATAATAAGAAAAGATACATTGCGTATCAGTTTATTTGTCTTGTATTTCCACGGAGACATACTACAGCGAATCTTAAAACATTTAGCGCAGCTTATAGTCTTCCACCTGCAGTACACAGATATTTATGCATTTTATAATGTCAGCATTAACGTACAGTGCTGTTGTGCCGCCATGCCTAAACTCATTCCATCTGCGAGAGGATTATCCAGGTGTTCTGAGTTCCCAGTGACTCACAATCTTGGTGGTTTGGGGAGCAAAACTCACATCTGCGCTTCCTCCTGCAAAGTGCTCTTGAGCCCAATAGTTAGCAAGGGCTAATAATTCTCGTGCTGCCACTCGGAGGGCATTTCACTGGGGCTGTTTATCACTGAACACATGCAACATCTCCACATAATATATTATTCAGACCTGTAGATTCAATTTGCAGTGCTGAGCTAATGTCTTTAATTTTCCACGGCTGTCAAATGCATTACAGTGTGAAGATTAAAATCACCAAGACAGCAAAGTACCTCTAGCAAATATGTGCCCTTCCTGTGGAGTTTTGTGGGCGTATTTCTCTCTTAAATTTACTTTATGAATAAATGGAAGTGACAGTTTTGTGTGTGCGTGTGTGTGTTAATCGCACTAAACATGAGAGCCAATGATGCCATATGGAGGGGATGTGCATTTCCATTTCAGAAAGAGTCTGACCCTCACGTACAAGGTTGCACAATATGTGTGTGTGTGTGTGAAAGGACCTTGGATGTGTGAGGTTGATGGTGTGAAGGTCACAGTACAGTGTATCAGTCAAACCGAGAGGCAAGACATCTTCAGTCTTCTTCCTTGCTTATGTTTCTCTGGCTTTTGATGCAGATATTCATCCTAATTGTGTTCCATACAATTCCTGTTGACTTTCATTCATGCAGGAGCAAATCGTTAACCAAGACGAACTGAAAAGAATTCTTGGAAACCTTCGGGACGGTGAATAATATTACCTTGAATTGCCACTTAACAAACCTGAACAGACTAGATTTCTATTTGTGCTCTTTGAAAATTGCACAAAGGCCAGAAGGAGGAAACATTGAAGCATGAGCAAAGACAATAGCGCTGAATAAAAGAGAAAACTGCTTGGCTGTGCTCCTTTTAGAGGTAAATTATTCATTCTGTGATCCACAACAGAACAGCCTTGTTAGGGAATGTAACACATCACCCACCAAGGGCCAGAAAATGGGAAAAATATTTGTCAAGATCAAAGATCGGCACGTTATAATTCATGACACCAGGGGCGGTGACATGGTTTGGCTTAATGATCAAAGGCAGCCGAGCACCAGCGTATCAGACAGGCGGCAAGCCAAACAATGAAGCGCAACGCCTCATCATATTACATTCTGCTGACAGACCAGGTTAGCATGAGGCTACAGCAACCCGCCCTCGAACGCCCCCCATTAACAACACGGATCCAATATAGCCTCCAGCATGCTTAGCATGAAGCTACACTGACATGCACCTTCATCACATGCAGCAGTGTCATTATGTTGAGAATATGCAATAAGTTAACACAGCACAGGAATATGATGACATTACACTGTATGACAATAATGAGCTAAATTAACACATGATCATTTAATGTTCCAGAGTGTTTTTGATACAATGATAGACAGTGGGATCTAATGTTGTTTTGGATTCATTGACCTTCATTGCATGGACAAAACAGAGTTCAGAGAAAATATCTTCTTTTGTAAAGAAAGAAAGTCATACAGGTTTAGACAACAAGCACTGTAAAAAAATATTTTTAAAGTTGTAGTGGAGTATGTTTTACAAGAAAATTTCAGATTTTCTACTTCAATATTTCATGTTTAATTTAATGTGTTGCTTGCCATTTCTTTGTGTGGTTCCTTGCACAATACAATGTAACACTTCTATCATAGTGCATTATTTGTCAGATATTGCATTTTGATGTTTGCATCACCTTATCAGCTTCTTATGTATGGCTTTTCTGATGTAGTAAACTTGCTCGGTAGCTCACCTGGGACAGCATTACTTGCGAGTACTATGAAACACAGGCAATGATAAAACAGTTGAAAGACTTGTAGAAGCAAGCAAAAATGGCATGGCTGCTTTGGCAAATGCATTTGTTTGCTTTTGTTAACACTATCGGTACCAGGCATTTACTTTTCGGAACTACTGTGATACAACTAACATAATAAAACATTTCCAGATTTGCATTCATCTGTCTCGAATAAAACCGAACACGCATTTAGCGCCACTCAATGGAGATTCACTTTGAAAGTGTTGCAAAACATGCAAAAAACAAAGTAATTTCGTTTTGCAGAAGCGCATATTTCCTGAGTTGGCTTTGGAACAACACAAGGGTAAGAAATTGATGACAGAAATGTCATTTTTTCATCTTTTTAAGAAGAAGTGTCTTCTTTTCTTCCTGTATTTTTTAGTTTTAAGTTCATGTACAATAAATCAAATCACCCAATTTAAAACATTCATCTCTTTTTTTAAAGGTTACACATGTTTATGCTTTATGTTTTGAACTGATTAAAAGGTTTTAAACTACTGGTGTTCTTGTTAATATAAAATATGTTTTAACATTTATTAAAATATAGTCCATTAACCATGTTTGTTTGTTTTTCTTGCTGTGTGCTTGCATATAATTTGATGTGAATACCAGTAAACATCTGGAGTTTGAGGATGTGTAGTGTATGTGGCTTCTACACATTTTTATTTACATTAAAAGAGCTTTAATATAAACCGTTACATTTATTACATGCCACTGTTTGGTACAATTATACAGCACCGGTGAATGTAACAGACCGTTTTGTACTGACAGTTTAACTCTAAATTTAATCTGACTCTCTTAAATTTTTTAATTGTATTGACACGTCTTATGAGTGCAAATATGTTTGAGATTTCAAAGGTTGGACTAAACATTTTCTTATAAAATGAGCAAAAACCAAAAGTGTTACAATTAGTTCTGCTACCCCCTACAACCTTTGAGAATTAAAAATTTAGTTGAGGCCTGTTAATAATGAGGAAAAACAACTTCAAAACTTTCACTTCACATTCTACAAGGTTTTATACTTAACAAGGCAAAAAAACAAACAAAACTCACACACACACACACAGAAAATGTGTGAATATCTCTATTACTATTCCAGACACGGCTCTTTCGGACAAAGCCTGCAACTCCATCCACTGCCATGTAAATTCATTTCCCTCATCATAGATGGAAGATGACAGCCCCCATCGTGGATGCATTCTTTCCCTCCATCTCCCTGAATTTGGTCTTTTTCTGCTGCTTTATCGAAGCACCAAAAGTTGTGAAAAGGAAATGTTTTATTCAGAGCCAGAGCCGTTCCTTTGTGCGAAATCTTGAATCTAATTTAGAGAGGCGTATTGCAACACCTTACTGACAGCACGATTGTGGATGAACTTTGACTTTGCTCATTTATTGCCTGCCACCGCCTCTGTCTAAACTATGTTTCCTTGTGTTTAAATGCTGCATCAACATAAGGATGCTTCATTAGCATAACACTTTTTATCGAGGGAACGAGGGTGCTTAGGATGGGTTAAGGTCAGTACAATTGATATTCAAGCAATGCAATCAATACTGGTTCACAATTTGCGCCCCATGGAGTCTACAAGACGTTTTGTGATCAATATTCCTGCTCTCCAAAGAGCTGCTGATAATAAGTATTAGGAAGTTTGCATTGATAAATGTCTTTTTAACATGAGGGTTCTGCAGGAAATCATTCAAACAATAAGCTGTGTAGACAGCAGTGTTGGGGGAGCTACTTTGAAACTAGCGAATCATAATTTGACGCAGGAAAAAGCTACAAACAAAACGTAGCTAGCTACATTGAAGTTACTAAGGAGTACAGTATATTTGTAGCTGTAAATCTTAAACATTTTTTAGGTTAATAAAAACATACTAATGTAGTGACATTACAGTTGTATATATTAAAAGAAAGGCCTACAATTTATAGTTTAATCAGAGCTGTATTTTGGTTGGCACAAAAACAAGAGGTTTTGAATAAATCTTGAATGGTGACAGTATCAAGCACAAATGTCAATTTAAAGCCTACTATAAATAAAACAAAAACAAACTCAGAATCATAACTCAGGGACTCTAACTTCTGAATCAGTTCATTTACATGAACCATCTGAACAAACTGATTCACTAGAATGAATTGGATTCTCCAAATTTTAATATGGGGGAGGTCTGTTTACAACAAATCGATTCACTGCAATGAAGTATACTTTTCCTTTGAGAGAGATGAACATTTACAACAAACCAATTCTTTTGAATGAATCAGACTTTCCAACATAAGAGAGAACCACTCAGAACGAATCCATTTACCTGAACAAAATGGACTTTCAAGAAAGAGCATGAAAAAGAACCATTCAAACTGAACAATTTCACTAGAATGAATGGGACTCTCCAATGTTTCATATGAGAATTTTTGTAGGCCAAAACCTGGAAATGAGTTAGCATTTGTGTACTTTCAATTCCATCCTCCTGAAGTCATTTGTGTGTGTGTGTGTGTGTGTGTGTGTATGTGTGTGTGTGTGTGTGTATGTGTCTGTGTGAATGGGTTTTTGGTTAAATGCCTGAAATATGGTCTGTTTAACATAAAATAACCAGCCACTTTGTGATTTTTTTTTAAAAAAAAGCTTTTACTTGCCATGAAAATGGTGGTTGCTAACAAGTGGGACAAGGTTTAGGGGACATTAAATGTCATCATGCCGAACAGGCAAACTCATCTACTCACTAGTCTGCTTTTACAGCCTTGCTGCATTTATAATCACACACTTGCAAACTATTCTGACTCAAACCCTCAGGGATTTATTTAGTTATTTATTTAAGAATAAAAGTTGTCAGAAGTTGTTCAGAAGTTATGCAACTGCATATTATCATTTTAATTCAAAATTCATAAAAGCTGTGCTCATTTGTGAAGATTATCATGATAAACAAAACGTAAAAATCTAAAACTTTTGCTGGTCACAGAATTTATTTACTGCAATAATCCAAAAAGCCAATGGATTTTTTTTTTTTAAACCAGGGTCATGCTAACTTCCTAGATTGGCCTGCAAAAATACACCATCACTACAGCATGCTATTTAGGACAAACAGGTTCAGTAGAATGAAACGGATCTTGTATGTATTAGATTGTTACATTGGTTACATTGTATGTAACTTTGATGTATTAGACACACCAGGTTAGGAGGGAGTGCCACTCGCTGTACGTTTTGTTTTTCCTCTTAGAGTAGTTTAGTTAGGGCGTTGTAACGCCGAAGACTTTCTTTTCTACATTTTCTTTTTGGTAGTTGGCTTAGACCATAAAACTAGCTAGCTGTGTTTTGTTTTGTTTATTTCTTTTATTTGGCACCTCTCGTGCTCCTCCTTCCCATCTTCTTTTTGTTTTGTTGATGTTTTGTGGTACCCTGTTTTTCTTATAAATACTGTAAATACTGTCTCTCCACTTTTGTACTGCACAATAAATTGTATCCGTAGAGTTTGGCAAAATCTTGCTCTTTATTTCGCCTACCAGCATTCTGGCACATGTATACACACATCTAAATGTTGCCTCCCCATTTTCCCCTAGTCCAGCTAATTCTAAACACTTAAAGGACGTAACACAACACTACATAAAGAGAGGACTGTCTGAAAAAAAAAAAAAAAAAAATATAGAAGTTTGATTAATTTGTGGGCTCAGACATTACAACAGTGCCGTATAGTGCTTGGTCACGCTACACAGTTACTCGTTGGAAAAAGTGGCTCATTACTGTAAAATATTTTGGAAATATACTTTTAGTTTGTTGGTCTCAACACTGGCAGACAGAAGCAGACAGTGACATAACCCAGACGAATGAGGAGGTGGCACATTGGGAACTGCCAGAGAATCTGAATATTAGATATTTACCTACATCAAGCCTCTAACCATCTGGAAAGCAAAGATATATTGCAGAGAAATGCTACAGCTGTGGTCAAAATGAAATAAGTAATATACAATGTGATTTATTTCGTGGAGTTTATTGCGGTTTTGGAGGCAGTGCTGGTGCTATAAGTAGTCTCATTAATATGAGGCTACGAGCGTGAGCACTCTAGGCGACTCTGAGATATGATTGATTCAAAGGTCTACTGATATCAGTCTAAATATTTCTGCAGTGCAAGAATATGATTCACTTTGAAAATGAAATTACAGTAGGATTTGGCTCTAAGTGCAATAATAAATGAATTGGAATAGGAATCACCTCTTGGCTTATACATTATGCATGAGGGTATTCAGAAAGTTGAGTAATGGCCCCTGCATTAAAGTCCGAGTCAGAAACGCATCTCGACTCTATGTGTGAGCGTACACCCATGTTAGGAGGAGAGAATGAAAGAAAGATGCGCAGTTTGAGTATGTGAGTTCTATGCAATCGGTCACTTCCATTATCCTCACTTAAATCATCTCTGCAGGGGTCTTTTGTTACAGTACACACATTCTTACTCTCTCTCTCTCTCTCTCTCTCTCTCTCTCTCTATTGCTCTAATACCACATTTTCTCTTCTGATTTCTCTGCTGTCACTAAATCTTGATGTTTTGGGTTTTGTATTGAGGAAGGATTTTTCATGTCCCTTGGTTTCATACCCATTTTTTGATTCTGAAGTACAGTTTGTGGTCAGGAGAGTTAAAAGGACAATCATCCTTCCAGTCTTCACTGACACATACAGTAGCAATGCAAGGAGAGTCATGATGCAGTGTTGGGGAGTAAGTGGCTAAAAGTAGCAACACTAACTTTTTCAGGAGCATGACAGTAGCTCAGCTGTTTAACAAGCTATTTTTTCCATAAAGTATCAGTGTTGTGTTGTATTTTTCCACATATTTTCTTTTGCCCCCAGTTTTACTACAGGCAGAGGTATTAATCAAACAAGTTCTGTCTTCTCTATCATAAATAGCATTGGGAAGTCTGATTAATTTTGATGCATTGATTTATTTGCACGGTTTATATAAATAAATTTCACAGAATCACTTTTCAAATAAATGATTCACTGATTCATTTTAACCAAGATAAAAGTTTCCTCAGCATGCACAGTAGTGAACCATGGTTCACAGCTGTGACTTAATTTTATTTTAAAATATAATTAATGAACAGACAAACAGACGGATAGATGACTCCTTTAATGTTCCACCCCAACTTATTACTTGTTCAAATAGAAAATACATTGACAAAGGGCTGAAAATTGTGTTCAAGGGGTCATACATTTTGTTTTTGTGTTGTATAAATGCTCTAATTATAGAATTTACCATCTGCAGGTTATGCATTTATATAGGTGCTGTTGCACTACAACTTCAATATAGTTGCTTCCACAACCCTGTTATGATGTTGGGTCATAGCACCTGGTGTCTCAATGTGAAGATGAAATTCAAACCACATACGCATGGTACATTACATATACATTCCCAATAACTCACACTCCTCCAAGTGAGAAATTCAAGATGTGTAATGCAAGCCAAGAGATGAAGCGGCCCTTCCGCATCATGCATTATTTAGTAAATATTCCATATAATTCATGGTCATCTTGTGTCTGTTATATATCATTTTCATGTGGTATCTACTCTACTGGGCAGCACTGATTGCATAAAGCATCACGTATCTGTTGTACAGCATTATAAATATTGCATGCAGTCTACATATAGAGACTTGAGCCAAAAATACATTGAACAATGTGTTTCCATGTAATGTTTATAATGGGAAAGAGTCAATCTGAATCTTGTTAATTTTTACTATTTCTGTTCCAGCTGCTTTGAATACCACATTCCCTCTTATCACAGCATCACGTGTCATCAAATCACATTTTGTACATAATTGGTTGAATAACAATTAGAACAATGATCTTTTATTTGTGTAATTATGAACCACCTGTTTCCAATTTAAAACCAAAGCCCCCTTAACAACAGGTCTGAAAAACAGCTCTCGGTGCTATAAAAATAATCATGCTCACATTTCTATGCCGGTTGTGGCATTTAAAATTATTAACTGAATTTGACATAATTAATACGTTGATAGAGCCCTCTCGTTAAGATGCAAATGATTTGCCAAAGTTCTGCAAACACAACAAAAGTGAAGCTCAGTAAGTGCCTGCGGAGATGCTAACTGCTGTCTGGAGTAGCCTTGGACCGATACCAAAATTTTTGGCTCTGGTACCGATTCAGCGTACTAAATCGATACTTTAGGCAAAATTTTGCCTCCGGTGACTGATGAAATTAAACTGTCAAATGAAGCTGTCACTAGATTCAGCAATTTGATGTCAATAATTTGTGATTAATCTCGTAATGCAAGGAAAGAAAATAATGTGTAACTGTTGGGTTGCTCAATTGGATGAACTGTTGTGGAATATATACAGTATATCTGTATTAAAATCCACTATTCTATATTTTTGAAACTGCTCACTTATATGTACACAGCACAGTACATAGTCGGTATGATTTTTATTTATTTTTTAACAAATAAATTCAGCAGGGATGCATTAAATTGATCAAAAGTGACAGTAAAGATTTTTATATTGTTACAAAAGATTTCTTTCAGCACAACTGTTTTAACATTGTAGTGAACAGACGCAACTTCGATTACAGGACATTCCTGAGCAAGAACTAAGGAATCGACCTTCCACGCTGCGGCCGATTTCCTGCCCTAAACCTCCTTATCAAACCCATAAACCCTGATGGATTTATAGAACCACATCCTGCATCTGCAAACACCAGGACAGCAATAACGGACTCCTTTCAGCCCAAACTCACTGAAAATCAGAGAACCAGTGTTGTCAATGACTAACTTTGGTAGAAATAAGTCTGAAGAACAAAGAAACTGCTTGTCTGGAGATATTCCAGAAACAGAGGGGGCTCAAAACCACGACCCCCTCACGCATAAACTACCCATCGGATAAACACAATTCAATGATGGTATCAACAAAGAAAGACATTTTTATGGTTTGAAATTGAGCAGACCCATCTGGAAAAGGACCTTGTAACCCCTGTCTGCCCTTCTCCCGCATTCCAGAAAGAACATGCGTGAATATCTGCACGTACACAAAGGTTTGAAATTATTCACGAAAGGACAAATGAGTAATTACTGCTGCTATTAAAGCAATATACTCGAAACAATATATATATATATATATATTCAAGTTGTATTTTGTGAAATGAAATTGAGCTTGCTGTGTTATTGGAATCTGTAATATTATTTTATAATCTTTTGATGCCTAATTTTCATGATCGCTGTCGTTAGTTTCACATGTTCGATGTGACTATTTAGAATTTAGGATCATATGCATGATGGGTTATTTCTAATCTTTAATTTGAACCCTTTTGTGTGTTTTAACAGGGAAAGCTATTAACGTGTGTGAAATATGCTGAAGTTTGGTTTCATATTAATCGTTATGATAAATGCAACAATTTTGTGTGAATGAAAATTAAGTTTTAGCGTCATAAGAAATGATTATAACACTTTATAGAAATCTGCCAGGATATTTTTCTCCATGAGACACGTTTTATTAGCAGATAACTCACGCACGGAAAACTGAGCCGTGTGGGCGGGGCTCCGCCCTAAAGGAACAATGTGATTGGTAGAAGCCTCTAGGGGTTGGACAGCATGCCTCCGGTTAAATCCCTATGACACAAAGACTTTGTGCTTGCTCTCTTGCTTACGCGCGCTGACTGAAAAGTGCTCATCGCCATTAACATCCGGCAGAGCGTGAACATCGAACCAATACTTAGTCAAGAACCTCTTCAAGCCTGAAGCTGACCAAAGAATTCAGAGAAGGACTTCAAACCGCGCCTTTTCACGTCACCAAGAAACCGATCGCCAATCACAGGAGGGCTTTCCTTGAAACGCGTCAGAAAGACGTCACAGCAAAGAGCCAATCGACGCGGAGTTCCCTCCAACCAGGAAAGAAGCGAAACCACCTGCTGGGACCTCAACTCAAAGCACGTAACTAAACACGTTTCCATTTCTTCCTGAGCCTGGTTGAATTAATCTTTAAAAGCAAAGATAGAAACGTCCTCTGTTTGTGTAATTTCCGTAGGCGGAAGTTCACGAAATAGCCACAAGGGCTAGAACTTAACTTTCTTCAAATTGCTTTCTTCTTGCCAGAACGTGTGTACCTGTGTGTATGTATGTTTGTTTTGTTAGTTTTGTATCATAGAATAGCAATAAACTCCCGTTTCTTTCAACAAAAGAAATCTGTTTTCTGTTGTGTACCTTTTCAGATCAAACAATGTGCTCAAGATCTTAGTTACCTAAGCTCATAAAGTACATAAAAGTACTATTTCTGTTGTTCTGATTAGTTGTCGAATAAGAGAAGCGAAATAAGTTACGAATATACTGATAGCGAATCGCTGGACGATCGTTAATAGAGTATAAATCTGACGTTTTGATTAATATCAATTAATCATATCAAATCAACCCTAATTTTAATATTTGAATTCCCTACAGCTAAAAGTCATAATAAAAGCCTGACCAGAGCTAAAAATTCCTTAATAATAAGTGTAATATTTTTACAACATTGATAATAATAAATGTTTCTTAAACATCAAATCAGCATATTAGAATGATTTCTGAAGGATCATGTGACACTGAAGACTGGTACAATGGTTGCTGAAAATTACAGGGATAAATTCCATTTTAAAATACAGTATATTAAAATAGAAAACAGTTATTTTAAATTGTAATAATATTTCACAATATTACTGTTTTTACTGCATTTTTATCAAATAAATGCAGCCTTGGTGAGCATAAGAGACTTCTTACTAAAAAACATAAAAATCTTACCAACCCAAAACTTTTAAATGGTAGTTTTATGTATATATTTGCTCTATTTATAGTCTTTTCACTAATTCCTGCACAAAATATGACATTTCACACTTGTTGATGACTAATTTATGTACTAAATTGTGGAATTTACAAAAATGAAAACTACCCCATGATTTATTCACCCTCAAGCATCCTAGGTGTATATGACTTTCTTCTTTCAGACAAATACAATCAGAGTTATATATAAAAAAAAATGTCCTGAAATTTTGAAGCCCCAAAAAGTGCATATAAAGGTTAATAAAGGCCTTCTGAAGTGAAGTGATGCGTTTGTGTAAGAAAAATATCCATATTTAAAACTTTATCAATCGTAAACTCTAGCTTCTGCTAACTGTCCTACGCACATTCATGAGAGAGTTCATGAGTTCATTTTTGGGTGAACTATCCCTTTAACTTTTGTTTAACGTCTCATCTGGATTTGATTCATAGATAAACTGCCAAATGAAACAGCTGAGCTTGATCTCATGACGAAAACGTACCTGTGGGAACTTTTTCGCAAGACACGAAATACATACCGCCACGTACATTTCATGACATATTCGATGTGAAATGTCCACTGAGTAGCGCAAAAAGAGTGTTCGTTTCTTTTTTCACCGGAATAGAAGAATGTACATATGGTACGTTTTATGTGACGTTGGATTTGTACATGAGTGGCACTATAATTTATGCTCCGTGACATTTAAAATAATGTACCATCTGCACTACACCTAAACCTACCCGATAGTATGAACAAAAGTGAATGTGATGTAAATACACAATCGCAAGCATGCCATTTTAGCTTGTTTCAATCTCTCATCTTTCATCTCTTTTATCGTGAGTCATATTTTTGATGGGATTTGTGCCCAAGGATTCCGTATTCTAAGTCCAATTCCGTGCCGGCTAAGCTACCGAGCAAACTTGTTACATTTGGAAAGCGAAACATATGGAGCTGTAATCATAACTGTGTATGAAAATGATTACAAGTGCTCGCTGTTTTACCGGCTCTAGTGTTCATTTCTGTTGGAAACTGCAGTGATATGTACTTATCGGTACGTATTTTGCGCCTTGCGAAAAAGTTCCCAGAGTTACGTTTTCATCATGAGACCAGGTTGAAACAGTTACAATCTCAAAAAAAATATTTTATGTGTTAAAAACAGTGACCAGGATATTCTTCAAATTTTACAAATATGATATTGGACAAGATATTTTAGTACCTGTATAGCATTCAAGCCTAGTCTGCATGTGTGGTAGTTGATCTTCACCATTGTGAGAAAGAAGATGATGATGAAGTGGTGGAGGTGACAGATTCGCTCCGCTAAACACATCTCTCACAGATTAAAATGTATGTGTGTGTGTGTGTGTGTGTGTGTGTGTAGGGGGTGTTTAGGAAGTCCTGTCAGGGCACATCAGGGAATATGAGCCGCTTTCTCTGCGCATGGAAATCAATCACCACCGCCGGAGAGCCACCTGCACTTCCTGCATCTGGAGTCTCCGTGATGCAGAACATTATCCCTTAGAGCCTGAGAGCACCGGAAATACTCCTGCGCTTTGCTACGGATAGATAGCGTAGAGCATGACCGAAGGAAAGAAGCCAGAAAAAACAACAGAAGAATGGAAAAATAGATAGAGCGAGAGCGAGGGGGAGGGAGGTGTGATTATAAAAGCTATTTATTAGAAGTATGAGTTGCTTGCGAGCAGTGATGGTGATGATTCAGTGCTGTCTCTGACCAGCTCTCTCTCTCTCCATGCGGCGAGGTCATTACATACAGCCATGATATACTGATACGTTAATGATTCACTGTGCTAGATGCTCACAGTACATCATGAGCTCAATCATCCTCTCTCTGTTTCACCCCCACATGCTCTTACAACCATCACAAACTTCAGACAATTACACAAAAGCATGCTTGTGTTCTAGTGGAGTAACTTCTGTCTCTCTTTGAAGAATCAGTCAAGATGCAGATGCCAAAATCAGTCAAGTTCCAGATGACAAAATTAGACTTTATTGGTGGAAACAACAAAGCTGATATTCCTGCAGGACAACTGACCACCTCACTCACAGTTTATATTTTTACAACTGATCTCAAAGAAATCATTGTTACCAGTCATCTCATTTGCAGGTGTCCTGAACTTCCTGAAACCTCCTCAATACTCCCTAATTCTTCTGCCGTGGTCTACTCATTAACTGCCATTTTGTTCTTTTTGTAAGGGTGGCAGACTGTAAACTAGCCAATGTCAAAATATACCACGAAGTGATTATTCCGTGTCATTATTCAGTATCATTATTTTTATCTATAGCACATGTTGAAGGCCATGTGGCCTAAAAGAGCAACATAGTATCAGTGCAGATGTCAACCGCAAGCAACTTCAGCTCAAATCCCGTTTTTTCCCATGCGACGTCTCTCACAGACATGTAGGCTATGAGATCTTCAAAGCACATCTGGCTTTCATAGTATTCAAACTGCTTCTACCATTGTTTTCTATAGGATAAATAAACTATTTCATCAGTGCTCATGAATTTATGTAGATTAGATAGGCTTTCTTATGTCGGTTCATTTAAAACAGCTCTAGAGTAAAATCATATCTGTCAATTTAATGTGCTAATTTAGTTTGACTAATTCTTTAAAAAAATTAAATAAAAATTAGCCTTTGAAAATCTGATCAAAAATGCTGGTAAAAATAGAAAGAATTGGTTTTATCTTGCAGCAGTGCAAATACATCATATCATTAACTAGACAAACAATTATGAATGCATGCATCAAACTCAGTCAGAAAGACAGTAATTGGACAGATTTCCATGCATAATTTTTTCATATAGACATCAAAATCATATAGAAGAGTGAAATCATCTTGTCGATGAGCTTCACTAACTGAACTGCTGCTCATTTAAATTAAAGGTGCCATAGAATGCATTGATATAATATTTTAAATTGTTCTCTGATATCTACATAGAAGGTATGTGGCTTAGGTAAGGGCAAACATTCTCCAGAAACGGTTTTACATGTGCCTTTACAACCCCAGGATTTCTTCCTAGAATGAAATGATCTGTTATTGGCTTATTTGGAAGGGTCATGAATAATAATGTTGAGCTCTGCTCTGATTGGCTGTTTCACAGTGCGGCTCTGCTCTGATTGGCTGTTTCACAGTGCAGCTCATTTCAGTAGCTCACAGCAGGAAGGAAACACAGGGAGGAAAATATATATTTCAATACTTTCTCTCGCAGTTATATCGTCTGGTAATTATACTATATATAAAATGCGGGCATCAGGGAGCCGCTATTAATATGCGGGGCACTGAAACTGCTTTCAAATGCACGATCGCTTTTTACTTTCACTTTCGCTTTCGAGA
>JAFVLL020023514.1:0-38894 GCA_021397915.2 Tor tambroides | reverse complement strand
CGGGGCACACAGTCTCGGCTCCTCAGCGAAAAACTGATGTGCGTTTGCACGCGCTCTCCTTTTATACCCGCGCTGCGGGGCGGGGTGCGCGTGGCAAAACACGCACGCCAACTGTCATTGGCTTGTTTTGTTAACACTCGAAGGTGATTGGGCTCTCGGGCGAGATCCCATTAGTCAGTCACACTGACGTTACGTCTCCGTTCCCTCCTTCAGGGAACGAGGGTTACATACGTAACCGAGACGTTATCAATGAATCAGAGGTTTGAATTGATTCACAGAACTGAATCAAATGAATCCACTCTAAAGGTTTGAACTGCTGCTTGTGATGCAAACAAATCACTGAATCAGTTTTAAATCGATTCATTGAAATGGACAGTTTGAACTGATTCAATGAACTGAATCAAACTTAAAAACTCTTTACCCAGCTCCATTTTTTTTCTACTCAAGAGCTGTTATTAAAATGTTTTCCTTAATGCTTTCATACTTGTCAATCACAAGACAGGAAATGTTGCAAAACTAAATGACACAATGAGAGGAAACCTGATATCCAAATAACAATAATGCTTATTTTATATCTTGCTAGCAAAAGCATCATGCATATGTCAGAAATATTTGATATATCCCCCAGCCCTGCAACCTGTTCAAACGTGCTATAGAAAATATACTCAAATAGCCACATGTGAATAAACACACACACACCAGAAGAAAACACATTTGCATACAAACTCTCATGCACACACCTGGAAGGGTCCGCTCGGATAGATCTCAGCATCTGCCTTCCTCCATTCGGGGCCCTGGTGTCCGGAGAGAGTCCAGACAGCAGAATCCACAGTGGCGATGCTCTTCACCCTCATCAGAACATTGAGTGTACCTGCAGACACGCAGAAAACAGAGGTCAGAGGAACAGTGACACTTTCACCTTGGCTGTAGACTTTCGACTATCGGTCCACTTTGCTGTCTAGTCTGGCCCTAAAAATGCAAATATAAGCATAATATACCTTTATGATGACAAATGAGAAATGAATAACATTTCTGAAATCAAACAAAGCCTCAATCTACACATGTACTTAAAAATCACAACATCACAGAAAACAGTAGATCAGTTACTTGAGAATTTTCACAATCCCAATCAATCAGACTGAACCTTGTGATTCTGATATGCAATTTTTTATATGCAATAGATAAAATTCTTTCTTACAAACAAACAATTAGTGCCAACAATTGCATGTTCTTTTACCACCTCAGAAAAATATAAGAGTGTGGGATTCAAACAATTACTGGAGACCAAGGTCCATCAAGATCAGTGAATTAGGGCAAACTCAGGATTTGACAAATTATGACAGATCATTGCTTCTGCTCTAATAAGACCCCTTTGACCCGCCACTGGTGTGAGTAGATTAGCATTTCTCTGAGGAATTGCCCAAAGCCCGAGTCTGTGACAAATATAAGGTCAAATACATAATCGTTGATCGAACGCAACCAAGTATCACCACCACAGAACACTGGTAAACTAATTTTTCAAAGTTGTAAAAGTGAGTGAAAGTGAAAAGTAAAAAGTGAAAGTTTTGAAAGCACTGGCATGATCTGAAATATGAAATTATGAAAATATAAAACATTTGGAAACACTTTAGAATAGGGAACACTTATTAACTATTAACTATGACTTTTCCCTCGATAAATTCCTAATTTGCTGCTTATTAATAGTTAGTAAGGTAGTTGTTAGGTTTAGGTATTGGTAGGATTAGGGATGTAGAATAAAGTCATGTAGAATAAGGCATTAATATGTGCTTAATTACTACTAATAAATGGCTAATATTCTATTTATATGCATGCTAATTAGCAACTAGTTAAGAGACCCTAAAATAAAAGTGCTACCAAACATTTTATAGATTATTGGGGCATGTTTTTCAAGAAAACGCTATTTATCCTACTTTAAAATTCCATATTCAATGCAATGTGTTACTTGCTATTTCTTTGTAATTATTTATGACATTTACAAGCAATTTCTGAGTATAAAAGTAAATCCTGCACCAGTGTTTTTTCAGTGTAATGTAAAATACATGATTGCGTGATTTATTTGGAATGTACTAAAAAAAGGTCACAAAGGTTATAAAGTTTGTTACATGTCAAATATTACTACTTAAAATGAGCATTTAAACATTCTGCTGCTGAAAGGGCTATTTTTACTTGTATTTTCAGGCTTTGGAAGTTTTGCATTGTACATTTGAGAATATGTATTCAAAAACCTGTTACATGTTTGAAAGTTAAAACTTTGAATAATGCAGAAACTCATTTGTTCATTTGGCCATTGTTTAACCTGTACACTCCTCTAATACACCACAGGAATAATTTTAAATTAACTTTGTTTAACATTCATAAAATTACAAAATGTTAATCAGATCATTAAAAGTGCAGCGCTGCTAAAACTGCTTGTCTGGAAAACCAAGATAAATTGATCTACATTCATCAGACGGTCTATGGGTTTGTCGTCTTAGACTGACATGTGATAGATCAGCTCCAGAAACACAACTCTCCACAGACAACAAAGCAGAGGCATCTTACACACACACTGTGATTATGTGAGGTTTAGAGCACTTATTATGAACGTCAGCATTGAAGTTTGTCACAGACACTGAACACAAACACACACACACTCAGTTGATGGAAGGCAGTGAGGCCAAGTGGCACCTTTATGACTCATGCATTAAATTATTACTCTGACTTTGTGCTTAAGGGAAACCAATATATAATTCAGTTGCACTTTGGAACAGAGAGAGACAGAGAGAGAGAGAGAGAGAGAGAGAGAGAGAGAGAGAACAAAATTTTGTAGTGACTCAAATGAAGCATTGGCTCTGAACAATAACACACACACACACACACACACACACATATATATATATATATATGAAGAGTTCATTTGCAAAAACAGATAACTGTTTTTAACAATTCTCAGAAATCATGTTTTTCATTGTGCATTCCAATTAATCTCAATCAAACTGCAGTTGGGTTATTTTGACTAGGTTAAAAAATAAAATAATAAAAAATTTAAAAAAAAAAAGCTAACACAATAAAAAAATAAAAACATGACAACATAATAAAAACATGATTTTTGAAAATTTTAAAAAGTTATCTGTTTTTGCAAATAAACTCTTCATATATATATATATATATATATATATATATATATACATATATATTAACTAATGTTTCAAAACTTTCACCGCAGAGTCTACACGCTGCTCATCACATGCACACATAGAAAATAAAAGCAGACGAGTGCAGCCAACTAACCAGGCTTCACATCTTTACTTATTCAGGACCACCAGATATAAATGAATAACACGGCAGCACACAGCAACATTAACAAAGCAAACAGATGGTACTGTGACAAAGTGGCTCACTCGAAGTACAAAACACATCCTAATAAACTCAGCTAAAGCTGTCTGAACAATATCAGCTGATACTGACCACCAATACATCAATCCAGACACAGCTACATAAATAACTCCAGTATAGAGCCTTACGCAGCCAATTCTTATTTTAAGCTGATGTTGCTTTCTATATGAACTTTCTCCTATCGCATACATTTGTAGTATTGTAAGACACTGGCATTTTCAATATTTGAATGTCCTGATGTGTCACTGACTCAACCAATGGCGTGAATTTTGTATGGGATCACCTGTTTGACCAAATAATAGCACCCAACAATTAAAACTATATGCATTATCATTGAAAGAAGTATCTTATGCTCACCATGGCTGAATTTATTTGATCAAAAAATGCAGTAAAATATTGTCAAATCATATTACAATTTAAAATATCGGTTTTATATTCTAATGTAATTTATTCCTGTGATGCAAAACTGATTTTTTGCACTCATTACTCCAGTCTTCAGTGTCACATAACCCTTTAGAAATTATTCTAATATGCTGATTTGCTGCACGAGAAACATTTCTAATCATTATTAATGTTGAAAGCAGTTGTTTAGGATGGCATTTACTTAAAATAGATTTTGAACAATCTTTTAAACAGTAGTGTATTGGTACATCACTTTTCACAATCCTTATAGTTTATAGTAATTTTACAGAAATTAATGCATCAATGTCATTAACATTCCTATTTACATTTGCATTGATTCATTTACCAAAAAAGTCTTGTAACAATGTCAAAAGCAACCTAGGCTCATTGGAAATACGTGCCTCTTCATACATTTCTGCAAAACTGAAAAAACGTACCTATACATACAAATCGCTGCAGTTTCCAGTTGAAATGAACACTAGAGGCAGTAAAACTCCGACAACTTTTATTCCTTTTCACACAAAAGTATGATTTACAGGTATATTTTTAATTAATAAAGGCTAATTTTCACACAATTAGTTGCAGAATGTTATGTTATGACTTCAAAACAATTTTAACATCCTGCACGATTTGAAAACTGATACTTTTGAACGTTGTCGTCACATATACAGCTTCATATGCATGGGTTTTCTGATACAGTAGATTTACTCGGTAGCTTATGCGATACGGCGTTGCACTTAGGCGATGAAGAGCTCCGGTACGAATCCCCGTGAAACTACGGTTCGACTAAACAGCTGAAATCTGCATAAGGAAGTTAAAATAGCATGGCTGCATCAGCGAATACGTTTTTATATTACTTTTGCATTTGTTAACACTATCGGGTAGGTTTAGGTTTGGGTTTGGTGTAGGGGATATTTCCAACATGATAGAGCATTAATCTTTAGCGACACTCACCGGATATTTGAATTCTGAATGGCCGCAAAACGTACCTCAATCAGCATAATAAAAACGCTGTAATACGTGCCTGTACGAACGTAATAAAACGGTCACATATTAAACGTGTGTTTTAGCGCCACTCTCTGGACATTTCACTTTGAAACTGCCACGAAACGTGCAGTAAGGTACATAATTACGGGGTTGCAGAAATGTATGTAGAAGCACGTATTTCCAGTGAGCCTGGGTTGGTCAAAAGTTTCATTGTTACCTTTTGACATAACCTTTAGATCAAACACTCTTTTTGGTAGCAATATGAATGGTTAATTTTGAGCTAGAAAGCCGTTTGTATTGTACAAGTTCAGATATCTGCCATTATAACACTAAGACAAATGTATAATACTAATAACTTCTAAAAAGTAGCATGGTATAACAATGTGTTTTTGACACCATCTGAAGTAAGCATTCAGTACCTCAGTATACTGTACTACGTATGCCATTACTACACATCACTACAAGCCGTACCACAACAATTTTCGCTGTTGTTTTTTAAAAGGGAAAGTCACTCTAATAGAGTCAGCATGTGTCATTACAGATATTACAGTAATCAAAGGAGAATGAGGAAAATTGAGGAAAATCAGGAGCCTTTAACAGGAACGGCGTGTTGTATCAGAACCTCGCTATTAGCTCGGTGCCCAGACTGAAAGCATCTGCCATGTTTCAATGACCCCAATCACGCTGAAGAGCTGCTCGCTGCCTGATAAACAAACACAAATTGTGTGCTGGTGCATCTTTAAGGTGATTACACACACTCGACTCGTAAACGCGTTGTGAGCAATGAGCCAGGCACTTAAAAATCACCCCTATGCGAAGACCTTTGAAAATAAACAGCTAACCAACTCTTAGAGAAACAATCTCATCTGTGTATGTAAGAACAGGATGTAGTAAAGGCCTAAGGCTTCAGATGGACCCCTGTGCTGCCAGAGAACGACAGCATCAGAGGCCCTTGGCTAACCTTGACAAAGGTCAAACACATCCAAACACTCATTCATCTCTGTAATGAGCAGAAGATAGAGGTTGAGCGGGAAAGCTGGGCGGTGGCAGGCAATTCTAAAGCACATTCAAAGCATGTGTGGAACAGAGTTTGCTTTTTCTGTGCTGTTTGTTTTCTTGAAAGTGTTTACAGTAATTTGTGTTAAATGAAATAATGATTTCAGGGTAACATTTCTAATTTTAGTTTAGTTTAAGTTTAGTTTCAGTTTAAACTAAAATTAGTGGTATTATTGTTAACTACAACTGTTAAAATATTTACATTCATTATTTAAAAAAAAAATCTTTATATTTATTATTATTATTATTTTTTTTTATCTTTATACTTTCATTAAATATTTCAGGTAGGTGCCAAGGCAACCTAAGTCAAGTTAATAACTTTAAGTTACTAATTAACACTTTTAAAACATTTACATTAACTGAAATAACATTTTTTACAAAAAAAAAACTTTAAACCTATTAAAAACAGTTGTTAACTGATTTTTTATCTTTAAGTTACACTTGCAGTAAATATTTCACATAGTTGAAATATTTTTTAAAAATATTTAAGTTATACCTTCATTTAACATTTCAGCTAGTTGCCAAGGCAACATTTCTAATTCATTGAATTTAAATAAAAATTAGTTTTGTCGTTAACTAAAATTAATTAAAAACATTTATGTTAACTGATTTTTAAATCTTTAAGTTATACTTTCACTAAATACTGCAGCTAGTTGCCTATATATCAGAATCAGAATCAGAAATTCTGATTCTGATTCTGATAATACTATATTAATCATACTGAAATAACAATGCTTGAAAGCAACTAGCTGTACATTATCCCTTACATATTTGACAGAAGGCCATAATTACCCAATCAGAGTCAAGTATTCCTGAGAGCTGAAAGACAATGAATACATGCAACAATTAGGCTGAACAAACAAGCCATTCATTCTTGTACCATATATAGTGCATGCATCACTAAACAAGGACAACGACTGCCGAAGCACCTTGTGAAGCGCCTGTCATCTGCTAACAGCAGCAGGGTCACACTCTGATGCTGTAATGAGTGAAGGATCTAATGGACTGACTGCTGCTGTGATTGACTTCTGCTCTAATGGATCCACTGGCTGCTGAACTCCTTTGTAATGAACTTCAAGCCTAATAAACTTGCAGTCTAATAGAACATGCTATTGTGTTGCTCTTGATGAAAAATCGAACAGACTACTGCGATTGTAGAGGGTGATCGCCTAGTCTTTACAGTGTGTAGAAGGCGGCGAATGACACGACAATTTAACTGACACATTTTAAGGCTGCATGTTAATCTAATGTATTGTTCATTAGTCTAATAGAATTTTGTTTATCGTAAGCCATGACCATTTACTCAGAGTAAAATAAATAAATAAAGACAAAAAAATAATAATAAAAAGAGGGGGAAAAAATAAATAACAATAATAATAATAATAATCTTATATTAATAAACACAACAACTAAACAGACTTAATTTAAATACAAAAATACAACAAAATAAGAGGAAATTATTATTATTATTATTATTATTATTATTATTACTATACAATGACTAACAATATATTAACACTAAAATACAACAGATAAAACAATAATAAAAAGAGGAAATAATAATAATAATACATTATTAATAATATATAATAATAATAGTAATAACTACAATAATAATATTATTACAATTATATTACAATAATCTTACTACAATTATTATAACTATATACACTTACTTTTAATACAAAATAAAAAGGATTTAACAAAAATAAAAAATAAGAGGAAATTATTATTATTATTATTATTATTATTATTATTATTAAAAATCTAATAACTAAAGAGACTTAATTTAAATACAAAAATGCAATAGTTATAACAAAAAATAAGAGGAAATGTATTATTATTATTATTATTATACAATGACTAAAATACAACAGATAAAACAAGAATACAAAGTGGATATTATTATTATTATTATTATTATTATTAATAATAATAATAATAAATAGCTTATAAAAAACAATGACTAAAAACACTTCACCTGCTTTTAAAAAATGTGAATGCATTTTATATTACAATTGCATTTGAGGACCTCAAACCTAAAAACACAGTGAAACAACAGCTGTAAGATGCATGAAGCATTTCATTTAAAAGAGAGACAAATTGCATGACACAGAAATTCTGATGCTAATTAAAATCAAATAAAAACAGCACCCAGAAACCCAACGACCAACCCGTCAAAGACAACACAAATACATGCTTCCTCCCTCTAATCAGATAAACCCATCCAGAAATATAGAGAGCGAATGTCTCTGACTCTCTACTAGTAAAGATTTATTGATCCAGTGAAGTAATGCAAAGCTCTTCTGTAGGACCATCAAACAGAGACAAGCCTCCAGATAACTGAATATACTCCAAATACACACAGAGATGTTAAACACGACATGCCGTGATAAAATCTGTGGTGTTGTCTGCAGTCATACACATATTCCACTCTTCTAAGGAAGACTGGAAAGTCTGCAAATAGCGCAAGGCTAAAGTGTCAATGTGCTGATGTGGCTCTGCTGAATGCAGTGCTAGTGTGGCATAACCAACGCAGAGCTAATCTCTTCAACTGCTAATTGGAGTGTAATCAAATCTAATGCAAGCACAGTGGCGCAAATAAAAGTCTAAACTCTCATTCTGCTAATGAGGTTGTAATTTACGGCCAGCGTAGAGCGGCTAACACAGTCCTACACATTGAGATTGCTAACAGGGACGTCTGTCTCTCAGTAGGGCGTCTCATGTAATGAGAGTCGAGCCAGCTGTGCCTCCCTCTCAGTTTAGCATCTGTGCCCACAGTGCCGCCCACATGCCAATGCACTGACTAATGATTAGCAGATTAGTGTACACAGGCTGTAATCAGCAGAAATCACGCCAATACTCAGCCTATAGCAGATCACTGCCACCAGCCATGTGTAGGACAGCTGAAAACTCTTTAAACCAGCCTAAGATCATCCAGTCTGGTCAAGCTGGTTAGGCTAGTCTTTGCTGATGTTTTTAGGGGGTTTTGGTGATACCAGACCAGCAAACCACCTTACATAGTCCTGATGTAAATAAAAGCAGATGCAAAAATAACAAACATCACACTTTATTTGTGTTAGCGTGTTGCTAAGCTACTGAAAGAATACTCTAACAAGCATAAAATACATATAGACTGGATAAAATATTAACTTTAATCATATTAAACTGCTTTATTGAGTTTTTGCTTCCGAATGATTATTTTTTATTTATGATTTATTATAAATAACTGAATTGAATTGATCTGAATAATTTATCCTCCGTAACAGCCGCTTTCTAGATGAAATTGCATGATGTTGTGAATTATATATTTTACACAAACACACGCACATAAAAAATGATAAAGAATCAAACATTATTTTCATTAATTAAAATGAAGCTGAAATATGAAAATTAGAAAGAAAGAAAGAAAGAAAGAAAGAAAGAAAGAAAGAAAGAAAGAAAGAAAGAAAGAAAGAAAGAAAAAGAAATAATTTTGCTTAGGCAACTATCTGAAATGAAATAAGTTTAAACTGAAATACTTCAATTATTTAAATTAAAACTAGTGCTGTCAAACGATTAATCGCGATTAATTGCATCCAAAATAAAAGTTTTTGTTTACATAATAGATGAGTGTGTACTGTGTATATTAATTATGTATATATAAATACAAACACATACATGTATATATTTAAGAAAAATATGCTATGTTTATATATTAAATATATTTATCTATAATATAAAATATAATAATAAAAATATATAAATGTATATACATGTAAATATTTTCAAAATATATACTGCATGTGTGTATATTTATATACACATAATAAATAAACACAGTACACATACATATAGTATGTAAACAAAAACTTTTATTTTGGATGTGATTAATCGCGATTAATCGTTTGACAGCACTAATTAAAACAAACAAACATACATGCATACATGCATTTTAAACGCCAAAATGAATTTTTTAAAAAATGTACTAACACTGGAACTGAAAATATAAAAAATTAAAGCTAATTTAAAACATAATTTAATAAATATTATAAATAATATTAAAATTGCTTTATGACACAGATGCTGTTTTCTTGTTTACTACTGGAAAGCTGCTTTGAAGCGATCTTTATTGTATAAAGCTGTATATAAAATAAACCTGACTTGACTTTGATGAGCATTTCTCTCATCTCACCCCGCATTTCAGATGGATATTGTTCAAATGAGCTCTTAACGGTGCATTATGGGATTGACATTTACATGCAATGCTCTATAAAGAAGCGTTCACATTGATTCTCTGCCTTAAAATACTCCAAAAGTGTCCAGCTCACTACGTTTTGGAACACAGTTCATCTCATCTGATTACCATGATGCCACCCAACTTGATTTTAGCATACTGATGTAAACGAAAGGTCACAGAAAGTAGCTTATACTAGCACTACAATACTCTAATAGCAAATACAAAATGCAGCTAAACCGCCTACTCTCGTTTTAAAGCAGACAGAGACAAATATAATGAGTTAGAGAGCTTTAGCAGACAGCTTGAGTATGAGGTTATGTGCATGTGCACCCTAGGGTGATTTTGATCATGATTAATGTGGTTCGCCTTTCAATTTTAATTTTCATTAAGGACCTGCTGTCCTCTCCGACTCCTAAATAGCAATGGAATTAATAAAACATGTCCTCTGAAATATACAATGCAGGCCTGCAGCAGGGAATCCAAAATGCCTTTGGAAAGCTGAACAGATTGAAGCGCGTTGTGTGTTCACCAGCCGCCCCCCACCGTGAGCCCAGCCCGTGTCATGAGTGGCAACTGGCAAATAATTAGACGGCCTCGTCTCATTAGAACAGGAGACAGCGCACAGGTAAAGAGAACGAGGAGGAGTGAAAGCAAAGCAGACAGACAGCTAGAGAGAGCGACGAGCAGAAGAGGAGAAAGAGAGAGAGAGAAGCACAATTTATGAGCCGTTAATGGGCTGATAAAGTTTGAAGAGCGAGTGCAGATAAAAAGCGAGGGGAAACAGGAAGTTCGGTTACTTTATTTGTCAAGCTGAAAAATGAGAAAACAACAACAGCAGAAAAAACTTTTGGTCTGCTGTCGAAACTTTGGTTGGAGGAGTTTTGTGTGATAAAGTCCTTACATTAATGAGCAATTAAAGTCTGCGTGTGCGAGTGTGTGCTAGAGTGTGTGATAACAGGTGGTTGCCAGATAGTCACAGATCTTTGAACCCCATCAGGAACACCCATAAATCACTGTGCACGGTGCATTTTTAGAACAACATTATTTACTGCGTTTATGAGTCATTTATGCCTTTGAGGTCCCAAAAGAGAGCTTTTGTCAGATTTAGCTCATTTCTGGGGACATTTTTGTCCTCAAACTATAGTAAATCCCTGCCACCCACACATATAGCACCCTGCATAAACAAACACATTTCACACGCAGGTTCTGCTCTCAAACATAGCATGCTGCCTAATTAGAACACATTTTAGGTGCAACTGTAAGGCTTACATGGGTTTGCTTTTTAAAGGGATAGTCCACCAAAAAAAAGAAGATACCTTAAAGGGATATTCCAGGCAAAAATGAAAATTCTGACATTGTTTACTTACAACTAATAGGTCTTTCTTTCTTCTGTGGGACACAAAATGAAGTAGTTGAAGAATTGGTAACTTTCGGTCCCTATTTACTTATGTATGGACAAAAAAAAACAAGCAATGGAAGTCAATGGGAACCAAAACTGTTTGGTTACCAATATTCTTGAAAATATCTTCTTTTGTGTTCAGCATAAAAAAGAAAACCATACAGGTTTGGAACGACATGAGTGGGAGTACACAGTGACAGAATTTTCATTTTATGGGTGAACTATCACTTTAAGATACCTACTTTTGGTCAAATCCTGAGTGGCCGTTCACACAGGACATGTTCTTGCATTTAAAAGCAGCTAAACGCAGTGCAGAGGAATGGACCACAAGGTCTCAAGGCACATTTTTAAAAGACGAACTTGATTTAACCTGACATGAAGTGGCAACAGTCACAGATGCCCACTTAGCGCATGTTGCCATTAAACAACAACGAAAATGTCGCGCAGACGGATGCTACAGCATGTCCTGTGTGAAAGGCCCCTAAGGCAGCATCGCATGTTTCCTTAACATACAAGATGATATCATAATGCATTGTGACGAGTGAAAAAAAAAATCCACCCAAGATGGAAGATAAGACAAGAGAAATCTTTTTGACTATGTGTATATACTTATACTATATAATATACTTCATTTCACTCAACACCGAAAAGTATATACTGTACAATATCAATCCAAAGTTTGGAGTTGTTAAGATTAAATCTCTTATGCTCATCAATACTGCAGTTTTTATTTTTTAATTTCAATCAAATATTCTGTCAAAAATTGTAATGTTGTGAAACAGTATTACAATTTAAAACAACCTTTTTTATTTTATTATAATGTGATATGTATAGACCCTTCAGAAATTGTAATATGCTGACTTGGTGCTCAACAAACATTTCTTCATATTATTAATGTTAAAAATAATAAAAATAAATAAATCTGCATTGTTTATCCTTTTGATGTTTCACTCAAAAAATTCACAAAATTCTAACCTATCACTGAAGTAAAACAATTGAAAATGGGAGAAAATCTCATGATGAAATAAATGTTTTTCTCCAATGAATGTTGGTCACAATTATTGGCACCCCTAGAAATTCTTATGAGTAAAATATCTCTGAAGTATATTTCCATGCATATTTACATTTTTTAGCACTACAGGGTGATTAGGAGCATGAAATTGTTCAGCCATGACTTCCTGTTCCACAGGATTATAAATACGAGGAACACAAAGGCCAAATTCCCTTAATCATCCATCACAAGGAGTAAAACCTGAGAATATAGTTCTGATGTGCAGAACAAGATTGTTGAGCTTCACAAAATAGAAAGTGGCTGTAAGAAAAGAGTTAAAGCATTGAAAATCCCCATTTCCACCATCAGGGCAATAATTAAGAGATTCCAATCAACTAAAGAGGTTACAAATCTGCCTGGAAGAGGACGTGTGCCTATATCGTCCAAATGCACGGTGAGGAGGAGAGTTTGAGTGGCCAAAGACTCTCCAAGGATCACAGCTGAAGAATTGTAGAAATTAGTTGAGTCTTCGGGTCAGAAACCTAAAAAAAATATATCAAACATCCTCTACATCACCACATGTTGTTCAGGAGGGTTTCAAGGAAAATTCTCCTCACTCATCCAAAAACAAACTCCAGCAAATTCAGTTGTCAGACATGACTGGAACTATAAATGGCACTGGCTTCTATGGTCAGATGAAACTGAAAAAAGAGCTTTTTGGCAGCAAACCCACCAGATGAGTTTAGTACAAACAGGGTACCCCTTTTCCACAGTTAAATATACTACTGGATCTTTAATGTTTTGGGCCTATTTTTCTGCCAGAGGTCCTGAACATCTTGTTCAGATGCATGGCATCATGGATTCTATCAAATACCAAAAGATAAAAAATCTAAACCTGACTGCCTTTGTTAGAAATTTTATAATGGGCAATGTTTGGCTCTTCCATCAAGACAGTGATCCAAAACAAACATCAAAATAATCACAAAAATGGGTCACTGAGCACAAAAGGAATCTTTTACCATGGTTGTCCCTGTCCTCTGACCTGAACCCTACAGAAAATGAGTGGGGTGAACTGAAGAGAAGAAGTACTTACATGGAGCTGTGAATCTGAAGAGATTCTGTATGAAGAAAATGGTCTCTGATCTCTTATCAGGTGTTCTCCAAACACTTCAGGCATTACAGGAGAAAACTCAGAGCTGTTACCCTGGGAAAAGGACGTTGCAATAATTGGGTGCCAATAACTGTGGCCAACATGAACTAGAGAAAGCATTTATTTCACAATGAGATATTCCCCCACTTTCAATTGTTTTACTTCAATGATAGGTTAGATTTGTAGATGAAAGATAAAGATAAACTATTTGAATTCTTTAAAGCCACCTTTGCTCATTTTTACCATGGGTGTCAATATTAGTGGAGGGCACTGTATATAAATATATATAATAGTTTGTGAAAACCATGATACTTTCTTCCTGGATTCTTTAATTGAAAGTTTGAACAGAATTGATTTACAAAATAGAATGATTTGTAACATTTTAAATGCCTTACTGTCACTTTTGATCAGTTTAATGCATCCCCAATAAATAAAAGTATTATTACTTTAAAAAATCTTACTGACCTCAAACTTTTCAGTGGTAGTGTATATAAAATTGTTAATCTAATTACAAATTGACTATTGTATCTGATATTGTTGTGCTATGTATTTTCTCTTATAATTACTACAGTGTGGCACTGAATGATGTGCTTGATCAGCTTAAATGTGGCAGAAAGACACACACACACACAAGACTGCTTGGAGCTGAGAGAATAGACAGATGTCACTTTGAAACAAAGCTTAATGTTTTAACAGTCACGATAAATAAGTAATGGATGTGTGGATGACATCACTTCTCTCTCTGACTGTCTGTGTCCTTCATTGTCTTTGACCTTCTAGTGAACACTACTCATAAAGCACAGTACTTTCCCTGACAGATTCAGCCCAATGCTGCAATAGAGGAGGACACTTTCAGACAAACCAAACTCCAGTTAGAAGCATGCACAAGCACAGATTTTTCAGGGAAACAACATCATCAAGCCTCCAACCTGTCATATAGAGACTACTTTCCACTGTTCAATCAATTCTCCAGGAGCACAACAGTAAAACATCAGTTTACCTAATTAAAACAGCTTTCAAACATTGACTTTAAGTTGAGAATTTAAATGTTTTTGTCTTTCTCAGAGAGTGAATTCAAACCAGGCTCACCAATATGTTTTCCGTTCATGTGGTAGTAGAAGGAGACACAGTAGGGGGTTCTGGTGGTGCCTGTTGGTCCTCGGGCCGCCGTAACATTATACAATGGAGAGAGAAGACGAGCTCGATCCCCGGCCTGACGCGGCCGCGACGTCTCAATATACATGTAGTAACCTTTATTGTAGACGGAAAGTATAAAACGAGTTAGGTTTTTCAAAGGGCAGAAGCTTTCAAAAAATAAATAATAATAATACATACAGAAAAATAAAAATTAAATAAAATAAAATCTGCTTTCTCAAAATTGGTCCGACAGTCATATTTTTTGTTTAAGAAATGTGCTTTTATTGTACATAATTTCAAGAATACAGGACCATTTTTCTATGGAGTTTCTTGACTGGCAAAATTCTCTATAAAGGTACTTTGGGATGATTTTTGGAGTTTGAAAAAGTGCTATAAAATACATTTGAACTGAATAGAAACGAGTTCTAATAGTGGGCAGAAAAAAGACTGGTGTGTATTTTTACCTTCTTTGGTCCCACTCCTGTCTGTATCCGGCCCTGTATTAACCGACCGTTTGGGGTTCTGTGTGAGATGGTTCTGTCTGGTCCAGTCAAACACATCGCCGCGGTCTTGAGTGAACCCACATATCCTAATGTCCTCAAACCCACACACGTGATCTACACACAAAAACATGAGAGGGAATCAAGATCCACCTTCAGTTCATGAATGCAAGAATGTGTTACATAAGCGATAATGTATATCCAGACGGTTGTTCTCGCAGAATAAAGGACATTGCACACTGAGTCTGAAATTTTCGCGTGCGTTTTTCCGTTTTTTTCGTATTCCTCATCCTTTCCTATCAAAATGCATGCTACGGATGCGAAAACGCAGAAAATCGAGCCTGATCCGAATTTTTTTATGCCGGACGAAAGTTTCGGAGGCAGTGTGTAAACGTAATTGACACAACGTGAGGTCGTATTTATTTTTTAACGTGCGAAAATTTTGGATGAAAATTTCGGACTTAGTGTGCAATGGTCTTAAATCCTGATAGAGTGATCAGGACCCTGCTTATTGCACAGCTACTACCAAATAAGTAAATAATTAGACAAAATATTGAGTTGAAATATTTTATTAGCTCTATAAATGCAAAGCTTCCGCAAAGAAAAAGAGTTACACAGCTTTTCACCATATAAATAAAGATAAGGACATAACATGTTATTAGAGAAGAACTGTTTTAAAACCGTACCTGTTTATTTTTTAAATCTATTACTGTGTACAAAACAAAACTAACACTTCAACAATATTACCACAGGCCTACTATTAATACGGAAGTCTTCTGGTTTCATTTAACAGTAAATGCAGTCGATAACTGAGGCACAAGATGATAACGGTTGTGTTTGAATGAAACAAGAGAACGCAGCGGTGTGATACGAGAGACGTTAAAAAATCCGTTGAACGGTGTGTTATTTGCCATTGCTATAGACGACGGTTGTTATTGGGGAGTAACATACCTTAGAATGTCATGACTGACCAATCAGAATCAAGTATTCCAGAGAGTTGTGTAATAACGAATAATAAAAATATGTTAAAGCACAATTTATTAGCATTGCTGAAAGGGGCGCTATAGCAGTAAAAGGGTCTCAGGTGAGCACCAAACAAACTGTACACTTATAGTGATTTCCCCTCCTAACTATCCTCTTAGTACTTCAATGTTATTCACCATGTCTGAATTTTGAACTGAGTTTTCCACATGCTGTGTGATCTTTTTTACTCTCTCGTTTCTAAAACGTAAGCTTTTAAGCAGCTAACAACTCTATAAATCAGAGGCTATGGTCCTTTACCCTAGAACTGTATAATGATATAATAATATTTCCCTCAATTGTATAACATTGTGTGAGAAACATATATGAGTGTCTGGAACTGAGTTTTCCTCATGTAGTGTGACCTTAAGCACTCTATGTTATTTTACCAAAGGTAATATTTCCAAGAATTGTATAACACTGCATAAGAAACACAGTTTATAAGTGTGTCTACTTGCAAGACGTAGTCTCTGTTCTTCCCGTGATCACCAGCAGGGCTTATTCAAATGGCAACAGGAGGACATTAATCTCATTTAGGTCAAATATTGTCCAGTAAGTTGCATTGAAAATGGAAAATCTTAAAGGAACGCGAGAATGCAGCTAAGTGTGTTTAGCATGGCTAAGCATCCACACCTGAGTTTTCGTACTTGCGTAAAGTATGTTTCTGGCCTAATACTGATGAGCAGATCTGAGGAGAAGGTCTGCAGGGTTTCTCAGGCGTGTTTAATGTAAGGAGGCCTCTCGACAGGTTCCTCTGGAGTACTCTCAGCATATTGCAGTGTTCACAGCGATTTCAGAATACTGAATACTGTAGTTAGTCACCCAGAACGTCTCCATTCACACTTTAAATGGCTGATTAACTCATTTTCCAAGTGTGAGAGCAGACAGAGCGACTGAATGGAGAAGAATGCACGATTTCCGAGTTGTGGTTTGAAATCAGCATTTTCTTCCCTCCGCATGCATTCGGCTCTCCAATTTACACTGCTGATCTCCAGTCTGTTTTAATTTATGTTTTTATTTTTTCCTTTGTACCACTTTGGCAAAGCTATGTGCTTATGCTGCCAGGAGAACTGTGTTGAATTTAATTGGGAAGAACTGAAAGGCAGGGCAAGCGTGAGATGGGAGGACGGTTCAAAGGAGAGAGAAAGACAACACGCACAAAACCATCCCCGAAAGAAAAAGTATAGGACTGTCTCACCTGAAGGTCTTGGGTAAGTGTAGGCTGCAAGAAAAAAGAAATGAGAAAAAAAACAGTGACTGCAGGGCCTTCTTATGGATCAATTAACACAACAAATGAGATCAATGTATACACATCAAAGGCGGCTGGGAGATAGAAATGCAAAATTATACAGAAAAAACTTTCAATAGTTACCTAAAACATTACTATATATAGTGTATATTTATGTAGCTGCTCTAAAATAGTTTTTTAATTCCATAATTTTGAACAGTTATTTTAAACAAATTATTAATTTATTATTTTTAAATAAAATAAATTAACCAAAAATGTTCCAAATGAGAACAAGGTTCAATGTAAGTAATTCAACAACATCGTTTGCACCGCGCTCCTCCGTTACTTGATCTTTTTTATTTTGGTGTGTTAATCTGTTAAGTTACTTTGTGTAAGAAATTATGATCCGCACTCTGGTGAGAGCGGATCACAATTTCTTACACAATGTAAGTAATAAAATATGTATGAGAGAGAGAGAGAGAGAGAGAGAGAGAAATAAAGAATAAGAATGAACACAATAAATAATTTTCCATTATATAAAACAACATATATACTGTTGTACTAAATAACATAATTAATAATAAAGCAATAAATAATATTTACCTACATATATTTTACAAAATATTTTAATATAAAAGAATAAAATAATTAATAATAACATTTGTTTAACATTTTTATTAAAAAAATAAATAGCATTTACTTACATATACTTACATATATCTTACCAAATATTTTAATGAACAATAAAAAATGTATTAATTAATTAATTAATTAATTATAATAATAGCTGTAAATAACATTTATATACATGTATTTAACCAAACACTTTAATGTAAATAAACTATTTATTAGTGCTGTCAAACAATTAATCGCGATTAGTCGCATCCAAAATAAAAGTTTTGTTTACATAATATATGTGTGTATACTGTGTATATTTATTATGTATATATAAATACATGCATGTATATATTTATGAAAAATATGCCATGTTTATATGTTAAATATATTTATATATAATATAAGAATATAAATATATAGATGTAAATACATGTCAATATTTTCAAAATATTTACTGTATGTGTGTGTATTTATATATACATAATAAATATACATAGTAAACATACATATATTATGTAAACGAAAACTTTTATTTTGTTTTATTTTAATCGCGATTAATCGTTTGACTACTATTTATGCATATACATAAAATTATTATAATTAATAAATAAAACTCGGCCAATCAAATTAGAAGACTGAAACAAACTTTTGTGTAGGCATGAAGAAGGGTTTCATGTCTTCCAGCAGGCCATTCATTTTTTCGAGGTTGGTCTGGTTAGAGTAATGCTGAGACTGGGAGTTGAAGATTGAAAGACTATCCAATGGGATTAGATTCTATCAGCGCTTTCCGAGATCCAGACTCAGCTCTGGTGCTGAAACCGCTGGCCTGTTCTGTAGCCATCAGCAAACGCTTCACACGATGACTGCCACACGTTTGACATCTCAATTTACCATAATCCCGAAAGCGAAACCTCACATTTGAAATACATGACCTCTGTTGATGGGAATCATGAGGATTTTAACGATTCTGACTCTGATTCCCATTCCACAACTAGCCCAGCTATGCTTTGCACTTGCCCATATAAAATAAAAAAATCTAAATTCATCAAAAATGTTATACTACCTACCTGAAAGGATAACTTTAAGATAAAAAGTAAATGGATGGGACAACGGAGATCTTGCATACTGTATGGTGTGTAACTGGAAGGTGACTTACGCTCGGAGTACTGGATGGTGCGCGTGACTGTGTTTCCGGTGCCGAAGCTGGTTATGGGAGCGAGGCTGACCTCATATGACACGGGAATACGCAAGTCCGTCAGCGTGTAGGACATCAGCACACCTTTCACCGGCTCTTTAGTGGTGATCTGTTTGGACAAAACCGTCTGTCGGTTCTGCAAACACACAAGAGAGAAAAGGGTTTAATGGCTTAATCATGCTATGATCAGGGACTGAATTAATTACCGTTTAATATCTTTATTTAACATATGAAATCATACACTACCATTCAAAAGTTTGGGGTCGGTAAGGTTTTTACATTTCTGAAAGCCTGTTAAGCTCACCAAGGCTACATTTATTTAATAAAAAAATACAGCAAAATAGTAATACTTTGAAATAGCATTGCACTTTAAATATACTAACATTTTTGCAACTGAAATATTATTCCAACTTAAATCAGTAAGAAACATTTCTCATTATTATCAGTGTTGCAAAGAGTTGTGCTGCTTAACATTTTTGTGGAAACCATTATATTTTTTTCAAAATGACAGTTCAATCACAGTTCAAAGTATAAATGCACGTCCTCATATTATTGCAATTTAAATATAATACTATCATTGCTAATATATGTGTGTGTGTGTGTGTAATTTATTAAATTCAATGAAAGTTCAATAATCTGCATTTATTTGTGAAATTATAAATGTTTTTGAATTTAATGCCAAACAAAAGTATTGTTTTTAAAAACAGCTTAGTGAGCCAAACTTATGAATGGTACTGTTTATACATTAAATATGTATATTATTACATTTTATACTTCCACCTTTTTCAAGAAATATTTTTTTATATCTTTATGTCTTCTGTGTTTCCATCTGTGTACAACATATGAATAATTTATATCATGTTAAAAAAAAGTTGCATTCATAGTCACTTAAAAAAATCATTAAGCTCTAATACAGTATTTATGGAACAATAATAATACAACACTGCCAAATGTAGCCCTACTATTATTCCTCAGCTGGTATTTAACAGAATCATCCAACATTAATGAAACGCATATAGTTTTGTGTCTCATTAGTAGTTCTGACATCATTTTGGATGGTAACTATTTACTGAAGACAAGCAGAACTGGAAGAACAGGACTTCATGGACACAGTCAATCGCTCTTCTGACCATAGGACTTTTCACCATAAGCATTTTCACTTTCAGAGAGGACATAAAATTTACACTGGAAACTGGTTGCGGCACACATAGAGTTATACATCTCTAACCTGCACGAAACCACAGAAAGCCCTCAGTGCAGTGATTTGCTGAGTGCAAGGTCAGCTGCTATCCAGCCGCTCGCTGTAAGAAGGTTCAGAAGTCTTTCCTCAGGCACAACAGCAGTGTGCTGACTAAGAACACTTGGTGAAACAGATCAACTTGTCATTCTCTACTTTCAGGTACTTTGCTTTCCCATGGGACATCTCACGACGCCTCTGAATGCTGCTGGCTTTGAAACGTTTCTGAGGATACTTTAGCGAAACGTTGGCATTTTGTTTGTGTTTGTTTTCTTTTGCTTGAGCTTTATGATTTTACCTTGAAAATGTTGTCTCTTTACTTGCAAAAGAGAGCATTTACTGCTGAATAATACAGTTTTATAAAAACACTCTATGCAAGTCCAAGCACTTGCGGCTAATGCAATGCAAACTTTTGCATAAATGCAAGCTTGATTTTGTTGTATATAAAGCAATGCATTCTCACTGTTGACTCAAGGAATGGTATAGCAAACATTAGGTAGTTGAAGTGTTAACATTTCTATAGCTAAATGAACAATACTGCACATAGTTTAACAGCGGAGGTATCTCTATCTACTCTACATACTCCATCACAATATTGCAACCCATATGGCAGGGAGGAAATAAAAATCCAGGCCAAAATGTATTTAAAATATATGCTTAATATATGCTGTAAATAAAATAAAATATGAATTAAATTAAATTAAATATATTTTCAGTCTAAATTTATTTGTATTGTCCTATATATATATATATATATATATATATATATATATATATGACAATACAATTAAATTTAGACTGAAAGTATATTTTATTTAAACCTTCAAATATCAAAGTATACCAAAAAATTTAAATAAAAAATGTCCAATCTTAATATGCATTTTGGGTAAATGACATTTTTTTTAAATTAAATATATTTTGAAAAATATATATTAATTTAGATTGAAAATATATTTTATTTAAACTTCAAATGACAAAATCTATTAAAAAATAAAAATATTTTCAATCTTAAAATGCATTTTTTTAAGGAACCTCATCTTGGACAACATAAATAAATTTATATTTAAAAATATATATTACCAATCTATTTGGCCATTTTTGTACATTTTAAATAGATTTAAAAATATATCTGAATTAGTTTTTTTTCCATATGGAAAATGGCCAAATATATTGTTAATATATATATGCACCATATTTAGCTTTTGATTTCTTCCATTCATTCAAATGAACAGGTTAAAGTTCTATTTGCAGTTCTATATCTCATACTATTATCTGTATCTTATTATATGAAACGAAATGTGCAGTGAGCTGTTCCAGGTCAGCTCTCACTCCCGGAGGATGTGTGGTAATCACAGGGCCAGCGGCACTCTGGCAGTCCAGGCTTTTCCATGTGGAATTATGGGAAACATGGCAGCAGCCTCATGGAAACAGTGCACAATGGAATGAGAAATTATCTTCAGCTTCGCATAGAGACCCGGGCAGCAGGTAAACCTGCCGGCATTCCCTCCAAACACTACACACGTGAATAAGTGTGTGTGTGTGTGTGTGTGTGTGTGTGTGTGTGAAGCTTCCTATTCATCCTTTGTTCCCCCTTTTCCAGGTATGAAGTAGAAGCGTAGCTGTGATGTTAACCTGGCTAGTGAGGGTCAAACACATTTGTTATCTGTCTAATTAAGTGCCACCGTAAAGCCCTGTTACTGGGCCGTTCACCACGGCAACATGGAGTGTGTGCCGCCACGTCTCCAACACTAAACCCACTTGAGCCCACACAATGCACGCCAAGACTTAACAGCCGTATCCAACACACACGCACACACACGCGCAAACGTGCGCCTTGTAAAAGTCACAGATAAATTGTCTCTGCTTGGCTGCTCTTCTCTGTTAACAGGAATTTTCTGTGTATCTCTCCTCATCTAAATCACCACACACTTCCTACACACACACAAAGACCAGGGGTGTTTTCTCCAAGGGAAGGGTGGCAGTGCTTAATGGAGAAAAAAGATTTAAAAAAAGAGAGAATAATTGATTTTACAGAAATTAAGCAAACTAAATATTATGAAATATGACATTAAATCTTATATAATCCTAAATATATTATGCAAAACAGACAAAAAGTCATATCACATCACTGTGACTGGCTGATTATTCTGTCAATATTAACAAAACCCTCTTATCATATTCACATCAGTCCACAAATCTGCAAAAGAATTAACTAAATTTACTCTGATAGCCTTTCATTTCTTGTTTTGTCCAAATAAATATTGAAAAATGACTAAATTTCAGCTCTCTTTAAATGAAATGACTGTGGTATTTACCAAGGATTTGTTTGTATGAAACACTAAACACTAAAGCTTACATATTTCATCCACATAATGAGAAGAATGAAATATTTAAAGAAATCAGATAAGAGGAAAACCAAACTTAAAGGTCCATTCACACCAAGAACATCAAGTGTAAAGATAACTGTAACAGAACAGTAATGTTCTGTTTATTATAAGGGGAAAGGGAAGTGGTATGTGGCCAAGTATGGTGACCCATACTCGGAATTTGTGCTCTGCATTTAACCCATCCAAGTGCACACACACAGTATAGTGAACATACACCCAGAGCAGTGGGCAGCCAATGCTGCGGCGCCCGGGGAGCAGTTGGGGGTTCGGTGCCTTGCTCAAGGGTCTCACCTCAGTCATGGTATTGAGGGTGGAGAGAGTGCTGGTTATTCACTCCCCCCACCTACAATCCCTGCCGGACCTGAGACTCGAACCCACAACCTTCAGGTTACAAGTCCAACTCTCTATCCATGCTTTAATAGCTCAAGCTCTTTAAAGCAGTTTGGATTCTGACTGGTTTTTATCATTCATCACCTGGAACAAAAAAAAAGTGATTTCCACAATACTGTTTGTCAGTGTCATTATCTTTATAAATGTGGTGTGGATTCTGCTACTGTTTTACATTTAGAACAATTTTTTTAAACTGTATCTTTATCATTATTGTTATCATCCTTGGTGCAAATGGGCCCTAATGAATTGGACGTTGTCAAGAATGATACGAACACAAGACCTAAAGAATGCTATTTAGCCCTCAGATGAAAAGCCTGTACTCACACACCTGTGCTTTCTACCCCCCACAAACTTTCACCTCCAAATGTCTTTTTTCATTCAGTGATTTGTTCTTTTCTGCTTGTTTCCACACACTAATGTATCACTCATCGGTACATATACTACTTCCTGTCCTCTTCATCAGTCACACATCCATTAAAAGAGACCAGGGGCTACTGTATTTTTTTTTTTTCTGTCATAACTCTTGGACTACTACAAATCAACCTGTTTTTTTTTTGTTTGTTTGTTTTTTTGCTTGTTTTTATATAAGAAACACATATGTGCCAACAATAACAGCATCATTGTATTGATAAAGACCTGATCACAACGAGCTGTAGTTTCACCGCATGTCAAGGACTGAAAGTTCAGACATAATTTGGTTTGTCACATGTTGACCTGCAGCAGGGCATGCTGGGTAAATATAAACACATCTCTCATTCTCTCCTATCAGCTCTGCCTCTAAAGACGCTGCGGGTGATAGATAAATCTGTCTGAAGAGCAAACACTGATATTTGGAATGTATTTGAAAGCTGGACAAAGACAGACGTGTGTGAGGTGAAGGTAATGTCAGAAATAAATTATTATATTATTTGAATATATTTTAACCTTTATGAAGGGAGCTAGTTATCTAACCATATAAAAACACAGCATGGCATTCATTGGTCAAATACATCAACTGAATCAATTAAGAGAAATCAAGTCTTGATATGAAATATTCTGGCTATAATTATAAAATCAGATCAAGATTATATACAGTATACAGTAAATTCAGAATTACTCAGAATAACCGTTTAAATAAATTCACTGAATTAGTTAAAAATCATGGTCACGCTTCATTTTAAGGCCAATTTCTCGCAATTAACAAACCATTAACTATGACGTTTGCCTCAATAAACTCCTAATTTGCTACTCATTAACAGTAAGATAGTTGTTAAGTTTAAGTATTGGGTAGGATTAAGAATGTAGAATATGGTTATTCAGAATATGTGCTTTATAAGTACTAATAAACAGCCAATATGTTTATAAAAGGCATGCTAATAAGCAATTAGTTAATTGATCCGTATACTAAAGTGTTACCAAACTCACATACACTCAATTCTGAATAAGCAAAAAAAAAAAACCTGTAACTGCAATAACAAAACACTTAAACATAATAATATTGCAATAAACTGTTCAAGGTTTGCTGCAACTGCTTGCTACAAACTTTCTGCCATAAAGCTTGTTCATATGTGAAAATATGAACTGACAAATTTGTGTCTAGGTCAGGTTGTAAGAGTACCTCAAGTCAGCAAATGATATCAAAATTCACAATAAATCCATGACTCTGAACAGCTATATATTCAGCATGTTCTCAGTTCATTAAAACGGTTGTTGAAGCAACAGGTCTCGGTCTGCTGGGCTTTGACGGGATCTTGATCGCTGGTCTTTAGGAATATGGTACATACTGAATCATTAAAGCATGAAGAACTAGCAAAAAGGGTTACATCAAATCGCACAGGGCTTTATATACTACACACACACACACACACAGCTGTAAGATCTCAGCTTCTCGTAATATCACAGGTGTGCGAGGTGTGAGCAGAGGCCTGTGAACCGCGCTTCTCTTGCCGCAGGATTCCCCCTGAAGGTACGGCTCAATAAAGACGTGTAAATGTATTCAAGCACACTCGCTCGCTCTCTCTCTCTCTCTCTCTCTCTCCTGAGGTGGTTCACCCCACTGATCGGAGGTCTGTCATCGGTGCTCGGGTTCGGATGCGGACAGCTGTTTGAGCCTCCGGTGGTTGAGTAACATATGGCACAGAGCATGTTTAAAGGATTAAACTGGGTTTGTCATTTTTCAGCAAATTTACAACAATGTCTGAATATGGAGTTTAGCTTGTTAGCATCAGTTCAATGGAAAAAAATTGAACTGTGAAAAATGAGCCCAAAATAATAATCGGTAATGAAAGTTTCTCGTCTTACTCAGCGTACGTTTATTCTGGAGGGACTCAGTTTTCTACACTGGTAAACAAGCGGTGCAGCTTTACAAATGAGGCTTGGTGTTTCCTGCGGTCTCTGAAAACACAGCACTCGTTTCAGAAACGAGAGAATGTTCTTGTTCTCCTTTTGAAAAGTTCTGAGGAAATGAAACACTCTGCGCACCTGTTATATGAAAGCGTGACGGCGATAAAGAAAAACATTTAAGTAAAGAAAGAAAGAGTGCACAAATGTAGCGGCATTTTCTCCAAGGAGGCAAGAGAGGCAAAAAAGAAAAAAAAATCTGAGAAAAAAAACAAACACAAAAATATAACAAATATTACAAAACAAAATTAAACTAAACGTATTTCTAATAAATAAATGAATATAAAAATGTATTGTATTAGTAACAACAACAATAATAATAATAATAATTATTATTATTATTATTATTATTATTATTATTATTAGTTCTGTTTTTATGACTGAAGGCAAAAGCAGAAATACAATAAAAAAATATATATATAACTGTATTTTGTTATGAAATTTCTTATGCATCCCTGATTGATTTCAAAGTGGAAATAATAATAATAATAATAATAATTATTATTATTATTATTATTATTATTAAATTATAATAATCAAAAAATTTAAATGTTTTTTTTTTACAAATTATTTTATATGACAAATAGTAAAAAGGCAAAAATAAAATCCTTTAAAAACAACTAATAAAAAAGGCAAGTAAAGTTGTGAGATGTTACACAGCATGTGAAGTACAATAAAAAGTGACTAATGTTTGATAGTTCATTTACAGTATATTATTTTTTCTGAATACGACTCTCCCATCTATCTGTCAAAAAAACTATTTGATGATCTATCATATCTCTATATTAAGTATGTGCTTGATACGCTGTTAATTTACTTTCTATTCTCGTGCATATATCTTGTGATTGTCCCAATACTAGATGAATAACAAGAGACGTTTCTAAAGTTAGAGACTGAAACTCTTTGTATTGAACGCTCTCGTCTCTGTGAGAAACAATGGCACTGCTTTCTTCAGCTCATTACCCCTCTCTCTTTTCCCTTTCTTGTCTAAATTTCTCAGAGCAACATCTATAAAACATTTATCAACATTACCACTGCAAAGCAGCACAGCACATTCACACCTTGGACAAATTCAAACACAGACGAACAAGCCAACGCACGGTCCTGACCGTATAGATGCACACACACACACACACACAAACGGAATGAACTATATTTCACTATTCACACACAGACACTCATTGTTATTCTACTATGATCAAATATGCACATATACTCAACTGAGTCTACTGAGAAGCTCATCTATAATCTGTCTCCCTCTCCACCACACACACACACACACACACACACACGCTCGCTCGCGCTCATAAAAGTTAATGCACGCTTGCTGCAGTCAGGATGTTAATTCATTGGTCCCCGTAGACTCTTACTTAAGGTAAGGTTTTAAAGAGGGGAAGATTAGCTATTCATGCACACAAAGACAAGTGGCTAATCTCCCCCTCCCCGTTCGCTTTGATTCCTGCCTCCTTCCATAATTCATCGGCGCTCTTCCGTTCCTGCCGCCCCCCTCTGGGCCAGGTTTCTATGAATAGATGATTAGGACGTCGGAATCAAAAAATTTGATGAAGAGTCATAAAGCGCACACGGTTTCTGTGGCGAGGGAGCGTCGATGCGCCGATAACACACTCCCGTCCGACCGCCATCGCTGCTGGGGTCGTCCCAAGATGTTTAGAGGGTCTTTGTTTGTTGTGTAGGGTGGCCAGATTTCCACCAGGACACATGGGAGGTGGAGGGAATCCTGGTGAACGCTTCAAAGATGTAGTTTATTTAATCGAAACGTTGCCTGTAAATGATTAAACACTGCCTTCTTTTTTCAATTAATGTCAGTACTAAATCATAGATTTCTTCATTCAGCTTGTGTAATGCATTATGGGATTGCCTCCCTCATGAAGGATACTCGAGATGCTTTTTGACCAAAAGAAAGTACTAAAGGCGGCATAACTGTTTTGACTTGTTTTAATATGCTTAAAACAAGACTGGTTTACTTGAGAAATAACACTGCATAACATATAAAGGCTTGTTTCCAGAGAATGTATCTTTAATATGGGTATATTTTGTTTTACTCCACTGGCAGATATTTTCTCTTGTGTTAAGAAGTTAAAAACAAGTCACAAAATCTGCCAGTGCAGTAAAACAAAATACCCTTATATTCAAGATATAGTCTCAGAAAACAAGTCTTAAGTTACGCTTCTCAAGAAAATGTATCTTGTTAAAGGAGCATTTTAGACATTTTGACCGCATAATTACACAAAAATGCTCATTAGAAATAGGAATTTTTACAGTGTAAACAGCTCGATAAGTTTCTGAACAAAGTTCATGTTTTGCAGAATCGTTAGTGCATACCATAACAGTGTTATATCTTCGTACGCTTGGCTTGACGCATTCTGCAATGTCTGATATACCTTTGTAAATGACAAAAACAATTATAGTACTTGTATGTTTCATACAAAAAAATGGTCGCAGATGTATTTGTGCATTTTTCAAGCTAAGCTAGCTGCTTGTATGCTGCAAGCTCATTTCTGAAACAAAATGAAAAAAAAAAAAAATAAAAGTACAGATAAATAACTTCTGCTTTTCTTCTGCATCTAAAAGAACTCTGAAGCAAGCCATGTCTTCAACAAATCTTTTTATTTGAAAGACCCCACTGGTAACGGTCTTTTTATTTAAAGGAATTAAATAAATAAAGTATTTACATTAATTTAAGAGGAAATTAAATTTTGTAATCGAAAGGAACTGTTGGAAAATTATATATATATATATATATATATATATAGTTTGTTTGTTTTTTAAATATGCATCCATTCAGTCTTATTTGTATGCCTAATATGCTGAAAATGCTTCTTGTCTCATCACATTCAACTATAAAGTATATGAATCACGTAAATTACAGCCTGTATTTTCGTTTGTATCACTGGTTATTACTATTGTTATGTTTTGATTGTGAAACAGTTGGCAAATATTAAATGTTTCGTTTACATCTTGCCACGCACTCTTTCGCAGTTAAAAACTGAAGCATTACACTTTAATTCTAGTTCGGTTGGGAACAGTTAACATTGACGAGTACTGTTAGACTGCTTATAAGCCTAAATATGTAACTTTTCTAACTGTTAAATATAAAATGGGGGGGGGGGTTGTCCTCCTCAACGTCTATGGTGGTTATGGACCTGTTCTGAAGATAAAACCTTTTCAGTCGGTGAGCCTCACGGTGGAAACTGGGACATATCTACATTTTTTAGCAAACCATCCAGACACTGTACTTTGGACAATGCTCCACTAAACCATGTACAGAAATTCAAAGCAGATATTCATGCGGCCTCAACACTGCTGACTCAGGGATGAAGGTCAAAAGGCAGGAACTGTGTGAATTACAGCAGCTTGCGTGTGAGATAAAGTTAGTTATACAGGCGAATCCAATCCCATCTGGCAAAGTTGAGTCTGATGGACACAATGAGGACATATTCATCTCTGTGGACGAGAACTCAAGCTACTAAACGCAATAGGTTTGTGCATGCTATAAATATGCAACTTCAGTTTGCGATTTATTTGTGTTAACACCAATATTTTCGTCCTATGAGCTTGACCCTAAAAGTCAATTTACTTCATCAATGACACTGTTAGAGAAGAAACATGACCTCGTTTATCACATAGACTACAAGCTGGTGGGGACCTGCTTGACCATGTTCCTTAAAAGAGCACCTTAGGGTGTATGACTTGTTTTGTTTTTTTCCAGCAGGGATGAAATACAGACCCAATCAGGCTGCTTGTGTGTTCTTGTGTTGGGCCAGTGGGGTTCTGAGAGTCTCTTTAATGCAGTACAAGCAGTGATCGATCCACTGTCTGCTCCCTACATAGAGCACATATTCCCCTGACTCCTATTACAAACACACTTATTCTACTCATCCACCTCTCACCGAGCCGAGAAAGAAAGAAAGAAAGAAAGAAAGAAAGAAAGAAGCAGTAAATATGAAGCTTCCAGTGTCTGTGGGTGTTTGCTTTACCTGTTGGACATTGATCCAGTATCCGATGATTTTGTCAACGGCGCCAGGCTCTTTCTGTGTCCACTGTAAGATGTAGGAATAATTGTTCTTCAAGGTGCGAATGGGGTTTGGAGTGTCGTAGTAAAACTCTGCATTATACGGCTGAGCTAAATGAACAAACAAACCAAAACAGTGCATGACTAATTAGTCAAATACTTTAAAAAGATAAACTACTACCATCTTAGCCACCTTATTTTGCAATGTGGAAGTAAGTTATTTCCTGTGAATGTGCAATGCTTTGCACTACAAACTGGTGTGTTTATAATTATGTCGATGCATTAAAATAATATCATAAGAAAAAACTGTTTGCTATATCAAGCAGCATAATGGACTGAATAAAATGTTAAAAATAAGGTGGATATTCAACTGAAATAACAGTGGTTCTGCTTCTAGACATAGCTGTTACATTAAAGATAATGTGGTAAATTTGTTTGCCATTCCTGGTATGCACAGTTAATTGTATTTTATTATTGCAGAAAAAAGCCATTATTGGGTCACGACCCACCGGGTGAGAACCAATTATCTAGAGCATCAATGAAAGATGAGCATTTCATTAAATGAGAACTGTTTAATTTAGTTTCACCAAACGGAATTGCAATAATAAATGTTTTTTTCAAATTTTGTCTTGTGCCACCGATGTTGGATAAATTATATATTTGAAGTAATTTTTGTGAGAAAAAAATGCACTTGTAAGCAGTTATGCCGTGTCGAAGTCAGTTTTTATGTTTTTGGCTGTTACTATGTCCCTTACAGGAACTTATGGTAAGCATCATTTAAACCAAAATACAGTAGTAATATAACATGCACAAAAACACAAAAAAAAAAAACTGGACATTTTGAACATTCAGAGAATTTTCAGAAATAACATTTTCATAACTTAATGGGAACGTTAGCAGACTTTCTGAAAACATCATTTTGCTAGCTAGGGTACATTTAATCAGAAATGCTTAGTAATCATAATATGGACACCACAATGCTAAATGTTGCGACACAATTCCTTTTACCATATTACCAAATCTGTATGTTGCATAGCAGCTAGGCCTACAGTATAACAGCAGTCATATTAGAGTGTGGCGATAGAACGAGCTGATAGCATTAGCACCCCTCAGCTGTCATGATGTGTTGGCAAAGCTAAAGATAAGAACCTACTGAGAAGGAAAAACCTTACAAGTCTGCAAGACGGCAGCCAATTTTTTTCCCCCACAGAGAGAACAGAAACACCTGGGCCTTTTGGAAATGTACTGTATGGTGCCACATCACCGTCTGGCCTTTCTTGGCAGATTTCTACAGCACATCGTCAACTAGCGTAGTAGCTAACAAAGCTGGCAGCTCAACTGTAAGCAGTGAGTGACAGATGCTTTTCACATAAAATATGCTAATTTTCATTTTAATGCTACTCATTTTCCAGGAAAGCAAGCAGAACTGATTGTGTAATCCCAGAAGCAAGATCCAGTTAAAACCAGCTCGGCAACAGTGGTTTTATATGGTTTAGTTCACGGATCCTCAAATCACGAGATCCACTTTCCTGCAAAGTTTAGCTCTAACCCTTCTCCAACACACCTGAGCATGCTAATCAATGTCTTCAGGGTCGTTAGAAAATCACAGGTAGTTGAGTTTGATCAGGGTTGGAGCTAAACTCTGCAGCGCATTGACCCTCCAGGGCAAGATTTGAGGAACCCTGGTTTAGTTGGTCCAAGCTGGTTTAAGTAGTTGTAGTAATGTCTGAAAGTATCACAGTTCTTCTGAGTCGGGTCAATGAATCAGTTGAACCAGTTCACAAAACCTGTCTGAATGAATCGTTTATGAATCGGCAACTGAACTCAACTAAACTGAGAACATTTCATAAGGGTTTCAATAAGGGATTCTATTAAATAAAGTCCCTTATTAACAAATCTTCATAAGCCATATTATGATGTACAGGAAGTCATAAATAGTATTTTTGTGAGGGTTCCCTGAAATTATTTGAAAGATCCGATTCGCTGAAATGAATCATTCGACAAATTTTCAAATAGTTGATCATCTATGCTAGCAGCTTTTGGTTCCAGGCTGACCTAGTAAACCATCTTGGTTATCACGGTTAGGGTTAGTAGACCAGCTTGGCCAAACTGGTGGGGTTAAACTAGTTGACTATGAAGAACTAGTCTGACCAATGAGCAGGTGTATTCAGTCTTACTTTTCAGATTCAAATGAGATCATTCTACCTTTTTATGTAACAAAATTTAGATGACTAACTTGTAAGACTACTCTAAGCAGTTTATGCAGCTAGCCACCTTTACTTGTATGACCTGGATTTCTACAGCACAGATAAAACTGAATTAACCAGACTGCTTGTGCTCACACAACAGGAATAACAAGACAAACAAAAATACTTCTGACTCTTGACAAAGTTTGATAAACCTCCAATATCAAGACTAGTAGACCCAAGGCTACAGGAAAGCATGAAGATCAATTCTCCCACATAATACCCATCTATTTTTTAGGTTAAAGTTTTTCTGTAAGGTAGAGCACCCAACGTACATACATTTTTTACAACTCACCAGACACAATGAAGGTGCAGGTTGAGGTCCCGACTCCATTGCTCACTCTGCACTCGTAAGTGCCGTTATTAGTGGTGTCTAGTTTGAACCGGAGCTGAGGGACACTTTGAGGGTCCACCGTTGGGGTTCGGATGGGCAGCCCATTGCGATACCAGCGGGCGCTGGCTATTCGGTTTGGATTGGACTTGAGAACCAGGCATCGGAGATTGACTGTCGAAAACGTTTGAGAACGGACATCTAGCAGGACTGGATCCACAACAGGAGGATCTGGTGGAGAAAGAAAGAATATTACATTGATATTCATCTGCTTGTTTCTTTGACATTTCTCTGTGAATATGTTAGGTACAATTATAATTTTACAGTCATTTTTCATCAGTTGCATCTGTTTTGGTCTTCTGTGCTGACATTTTGACTTCCATCACAGTTCGCTTTGGTAAAATGCTCTTCAGAGTAAGGTTCTCAAACAGCGTTTTTTACTTCACTAACAGGATGAAAATCAATTCACCACTCTTGAGATTTTTACTGGAAACCCCAAATAAACCACACCAAAGCACTTAGGACACAACGCTTGAATCCATCGCACATGCCGACGACGTTCAGATGACAAATTGCAAGCTGCTACCCGAATCAATAAGATGGGGTCCACATTGTCTCAGCTAATTGCACGGAATCAATCTATATAGTGTGCTAGAGCTAGTGACTAATTACAGTCTACCAGGGTCTGGTTAGACACTCCGCATGTATGAAGTGATGCGACTGCAAATTAGTATCACAGCACCTCAGGCATACATCAACAGTACATTACTGTAACTAATAATGTGCAGAAACTGTGACAAAGCATCAGGGTGTAATTAACTCTATGAACTTGAATTCAATGCTTTCGATGACAATATAATTAAAAAAAAACCTTATTAGCTTCAGACTGATTTACAAACTCTTTGGTTGTACAGAATGTTAACTTTAATAGACAATCCTTTGAAATAGACATCCAACATAACATTCAGAACGATTTTCATCCCCATTTTTTCCAAGATCAAATCAATTCCTGATGGATAAAATACATTTTTATTTCTTGTTTCACTTGAAAAATATGTCAGATTAAAGAGGTCATTTGGCTTGTGAATGGCATCTCATATCGAAAAAGGAAAGTCATGTCAGGTTCACCAAGTTATCACATGATGATGAAAAATTAAACAAAAAACCAGATTAAACAAAGACAAACATGTTTAATTGTTCATCTGCAACAAATCTGGTCAAACAAGACCAGGTCTGTGTATTAAAGAAGCACACAGTGTCAAATTTGATTTCTCTGACTTGTGTTCACACTAATTCAACACTGCCAAAATGATCACAATGAAACCCATTTAAAATTCCCACAAGGTTCTCTGGTTTGTGCTTTGGAATTGAGACAAAGAAAACAAACAGCGTGGGAGAGAACTAGTGCTCCAGCCAAACCACTCCATAAGTGGCACAATTCTCAGTAGTAAAAAAAAAAAAAAAAAACGTTTTTAATTATTAAATAATTTTCATTGTCAACAACACAAATAGTATTTGGATGTATCCCACATGTTCATAATCATTTTATATTTTAAAACTAATTTGATACATTTTGTATATTTATTTTGAATTTATTTCCAGAAATGAAATGCATTTAGACATGTCCCAAATGTTGCTAAGAGGTTAGGCAAACTTAAAAGAAAATGAACAGAAAAGCAGCAGCGCTAGCAACGCCAGGGTCATGGGTTCAAATCCCATGGAATATATGAACTTATAAATTATGCATATTCATTATGCATGTTGAAATGAATAAAACAGCTCATATGATATTTTGTTGGACTTTTCCAAAATGTATCTCCTTTTACTGATCATTTGTTGACAAAGAAAAAATGATGCTGAATGAATTTAAAACATATAAACAAGGCGAGTAAAGAAAGCAAGAAAAACAGACCCAGACAGGACAAAAAAAAAGTCAGTTGGGAAATGCATAACAAAAGGTGCCATGAATGATACTGTACAGTAGAGCATTATAAATTCCCTTGATGTGACGGGGCAATCATCACTGTTGCATTTCAACTCAGTTTGTGACAAACATTTTTCTAAGCTCAACAGGAAGAGGTGATTTTCTCTCATCTACTCCCATAATGAAGTTTGCACCAGACTATTTTAATTTCACAACACAACAGTTCCCATAAACAAACTATAATCATCCGTCTCATGTGAGAGGACACGTGTCTGTAACCAAAACATGGGCTTCAGCCACCCAACAACATAAATATGTGTGTGAAGATAAAACAAACTGAAAATAAAGACACAAGAGAAAACATATACTGTATACATACATATTAAAGTATTAAATTTTTTCTGTCATTGGCCATTAAAATTAAAAGAAAAGGGGATAACTGAGTATACATCGGTATTGATCTTTTGTGAACACAATTATTCAGTCAAACAACAGTCCACCCCAAAATGGAAATTTGCTAAAAATGTACTCCATCCAAGATGGAGATGAGTTTGTTTCTTCAGAACAGATTTGAAAAATTTACTTGCTCACCAATAGATCGTCTGCAGTGAAAGAGTGCCTTCAGAATGAGCGTCCAAACCGTTGATAAAAACATCACAATAATCCACAAGTAATCTACACCACTCCAGTCCATCAGTTAACATCTTGTGAAGTGAAAAGCTGTGTATTTGTAAGAAACAAACCCATCATTAATACTGAGCGCTTCTATAATCCATATTAATGCTTCCTGCAGTGAACAGTTCATCCTCTTTTGTCCTCTCACATCAAAATCCACCAACATGTTTGTTTAGAACTATTTTGGACTGTTTTCGCTTCTAAACTGTTCTGATCCGTGCATATTTCTCTCCTGATTCAGACGAGATGAGTTGTATTTTAGCAGGAAACAACAATTTGAAGTTAAAAACAGTTTATGGATTACTTACATTACTTGTGTAATATTGTGATATTTTTATCAGCTGTTTGGACTGTCATTCTGACGGCACCCATTCACTGCAGAGGATCCACTGGTGAGCAAGTGATGGTAAATTTCTCCAAATCTTTTCTGATTAAGAAACAAAATGAATTTTCAGGAAATTTTCATTTTGGGTGAATTACTCCTTTAATAAGGAGTATCATTACCTTCTCATTACTGTCACAAATTAATATATATATATGTGTGTGTGTGTGTGTGTGTGTGTGTGTGTGTATTTTCAAATATTACTTTTTTAAATTAAATTTGTATAATTGTAAATGTATTTAAAAATTAAAATATTAATATTCCATAATTAAAAAACAATATTTTAAATAAAAATATAAATATAATATTTTAAATATGAATGTATTTATATTTTATTTAAATCAATATACATGCAACAAATACTACAAATGCTTTAGGATATAAATAATATATCACTGTTTTTTTGAGAATGAGATTGTTCTTGACAGGTTTTGTGAGATTTACCCAGCTAGCCTCTGAATGCCTCTCAGTGAAACGTGGTTCATTTTCAGGCAGACGCTGTCTGTCTCTCCTGACACAGAGAGACAGGACGAGGTGTTAGACAGCATCCCCCTGTCTCCAGCTCCAGGGAGACAGGCAGAGCCACCTGGCTCATAAATCAGACCTGCCGTGGGATGAAGCACAGCGGTGGGCTCTAAACTGCCTCCATCCTGCAATACTCCGCATTAGCCGGGCCCATTACGGCAGCGATATTGACGGAAGATAGAAACAAAGGGACTGAGGATGTGAGGATAGACTTAGATGCGTGGGGGAGAGGGTGATTCATACGAGCTCTTAATGAAGCTATCACTCATTTAGCAGCAACCCAGCATTCTGGGATTTCTCTGGCCATAAATCCTTCCCAAGAACTTCAATTTGTTCACAGCATGTTCTGCGTTACATGTGTTGGGATATATTGTGTTTAAGTCAGATGCACAGCATTTATACTTAATATCTCTGAATGTATGGGCTGTGCAGATTCATAGACTGTGCTGTTTAATAACAGTATAAATCACGAAGCTGTTGTCATCGTTTATCATAATTGATCACAGGCCGAGCAATGACATGCTCCGCTCACCTGAGACAAACTTGTTTACCTAAATGCTGTCTGCCAGATGGAAAGAGACACACTGAAACAACCCCTGTCACACAGAATATGATAACAAAACAGCATATGATCAATAAAAATAATCTAAAGAGATACTGAAATGAGTTTACCAGCATAGCAGACACATTACATCCAAGTCTCTTACACGCTGTAAATAAAACAACGATTAAGTACGTTTCACAATACACTTACAGTTTGTCTATGTCAGAACTTCCTGTGCTGTGCTGAAAATACTTTGCTCAATTTAGTGTTGTGGGTCAAAAATGACCGACCTAGATAAAAGAAAAAAATTTTTTTTTTTGGTGCTATTTTATCACCAAATCTTGACCTCTCTAGCCTAGGTCAAAATGACCGGATCACAACACGATGGTTAATTGAATGTGTTTAATGTCGTTTCTTTGTAATTATCTGTGAAATGTACTATTTGTAAGTCAAAGTTAATCTCACACCAAATTTTTTCAGTGCAGGACAATCACCCTCAGTTCTCCTGGAATAAACTTCAGGTTCTGAGCCTTGTGCACAATGGTATTGGTTCACGGCCTGCACCTTGTGGGGCTTGAACCACCAACCACCCGGTTTTCCTGACCACAATGTCATAGCTCCAGAAAGCTCTCTGCATTGTGTGATGCTCACGGTCAGATGCTCCTCCTGTGCAGTGAATGGACCGATGCACACTCAAATTCAGCATCGTCCTGTAATCACATGGTGCATTTTGAAGCAACACAATAAACACAGGATCCATTATGAGAGCATAGAGTGCTTTGCTCCGCTAATGGCTCGTGTGAAAAGGGCTGATGCGCATTGAGTGGTTCAGGGTTTAGCCCGTCTATCTTTTGTGTGGTTGTGCGCAGCTAGAGCGCTAATGAATTCAAGGCTTTTTAGTTTGGCACTTATAAAACGTGCTCCACGCGGGCATCATAATGCATTATGAAAACTCTGAGCGCATTAACACTCCCGCCAGCCCTCAAATGCTGCATCTAAAAATAGCAGGATCAGAATCATTGATAATGGCCCATTGGGTCTTAATGGAAAACGCGTGTCACTTTGGCTCGTTTGGTCGTGCGTTCGGAGACTCAATCTATCCTCAGTCAGTGGATCGCATTACAATCAAGATTAAAATCACATTAGAATGTGCGGCACCAAATCAAATCTAATCACGCCATCGATCGAGACAATTTCACGATAGACTTCATTACCGCTGTCCTTTCTCAGCCAGGCACAGGAGTGCTGTTGTCTGAGACGCTCTGAGATGTGTCCAAACTGTGTCAATTGACAAATAATGTGCGATATGTCCAATGGCCTGGTCGACTGACAAATACAATCCTTCTGTGATATTATAGAAAGGCTAGAGCGGTAACCTTTTAACGCTAAATCCTTTAAAGGAATAGTTCACCTTCAGTTGCTGGTCCCCACTTACTTCCATAGTGAAAAACAAAACACTATGCAAGTCAATGGGGACCAACTAAAGGTTAACTATCCCTTTAAGCATTTACGGTTAAAACCACTAATTTGGCTATGCCCTGTGCAATACAGGAAGTGACCAAAACAATAGCCAACTTAGTAAACTTGCATTGTTTTTCATAAGCCATTTTACTTCTGCAATCAGACATGCTTTTGAGTATGATACGTGATATTTGAGGGAAAAAATCTGACTTTATCCATCTCAGTAGTGATAATACAAACCATTCAAAACTTTGGGGTCAAACTTTTGAAAGAAATTAATACTTTTATAATGTAAGGATGTATTAAATTGATAAAAAGTGACATTTACAACATTTATAAAGAGATTTCTATTTCATATAGATGCTGTTCTTTTAAACTTTTATTCATCAAAAGATCCTGAAAAAATGTCAGTTTCCACAAAAATATTAATATTATTGTTATTTAATTTTTTACAAAAAATAATAATAAACGATTCTTGATATAAGATGTAAGATATTTAGGTTACATATTTAAATGTGCCATTTCAAGTGCTGCCTGCCAATCATTTTGGAGTGTTGGAGCTTTAGCAGTTTGGCGAACTATCATTTCAAAGTAGTTCCCCACTCAAATACTTTGTTTAATGCCTGAAACACTTACACTCCACATTGAGCTGCACCTGAGCCTGTCGGCGTTTGATGTTTAGGCCGTTGTAAGGAGCGGTTTGGCAGCGGTACGCTCCCATCATGTCCCGCGTCACATTGGTCAGCCGCAAACGTCCATCACGTGTTTCCACCACCCAATCCCCTGACGGCATGGGCAGGTCCTTGTTTGCACGAGACCACAGAACAGGTGGGCGGGGCTTACCATCGACCAAACACACGAGCTCTGCAGTCCCGCCCTCACTGACATTGACCACACCCCCTCCGACTGGCACACTCAGAACAGGAGGAACGACTGGAAAAAGAGGAAAACAGTCGTAAGTGGAGATGTATTGTTTTTGGAAGTTTGACCATTTCAAAAAAAAAATATATATATATATATATATATAAATATATATATTAAATAATATGTACTAATATGTACAAGAAAAAAAAAATTGAAGA
>JAFVLL020023513.1:0-14201 GCA_021397915.2 Tor tambroides | reverse complement strand
TAACTAGTTACTAAGTAATTAGTTACTGCAATTTAATTACTTTTCCCTAAGGGATTACTCTTATTTTTCTGTAATTTAATTACAGTTGCCTCTTATGTAATTGAACTTAATACTGTGTATAGACTATAGAACATTTACATTTAGTTATTTAGCAGACGCTTTTATCCAAAGCAACTTACAAATTAGGACAATGGAAGCAATCAAAATCAACAAAAGAGCAACGATTTAACGTCAAAATTTAAAGTCTAACCTTAAAATGCATGGTTTTTTATGTAACCTTCTCACCTGAAATACTTCGGTGAGTTAATAAGAATATTAGTAACACTTTAGTGTCCAGTTCTCACTATTAACTAATTGGTTATTAGCATGAATATTACTATTATATTTGCTGTTTATTATTACTTAAAAAGCACATATTAATGTCTTATTCTGCAAGATTTTATTCTAAATCCTTAATCCTACCCAATTCTTAAACTTAAACTACTTTACTAAGTATTAATAAGTAGTAATCAGGAGTATATTGAGGCAGAAGTCATTGTTAATAGTAAGAATTGGACCCTAAACTAAAGTGTGACCAGAATAATTTACGTAGTTATTTATTATTTATTTGAAAGAATTAAAAGAACCGTTTCATGTCTGTCCTTGTATCATTAACTTGTCGAGGTTGATATAGGATTTAGAAAGTAATTAGTAATAAGTAATTAAATACTTTTTGGAGACAGTAATTTGTACAGTAATCTAATTACACTGTTGAAGATGTAATTAGTAACTAGCAATAAATTACTTTTTTAGAGTAACTTACCCAACACTGACTGCAACACCACAAAATTCATTCATGTTGGGTTTTAGATGCGTTTTGTTCAAGATGGAGAAGAGACAGAATTCGGTAATCTAAAGGAACAGTTAATAATAATAATAATAATAATAATAATATCAGTGTAGTTCATAAAACAATAATAATTTCAATTAGATTAATAATAATCATCATTAAAAAGTAATAACAGAGTTCTACAGTATACAGAGCTCTTCTGAAAGCTCAAGGACACTTTACAATGATTGTACAATGACAAATGAGGGATGAGTCAAAACTACTTCTGTAATAATAAGCAGCACATTAAGTATAATATAATGAAATTAAGTATATAAAACAAGAAATTTAAATAAAAGTATAATAATCTAGAATATTTCCTACTCATATCAGATGCAAATGATTAGGAAAGTACCTTTTACTGATAAGCATAGGGTGAAGGTCAGAGATGTTTTTAAACAGCCTCTTCCTCTCTTGCCTTATGGCTAGTGGGGATTCAACATGGTTTGGCAATGGCACTGACTCTGCGGGGAAGAAAAAAAAATACATGAATGCAACTTTGAAATAATTCTACAAAACAAGCACATTTTAAACCATGGGTTCTCAACTCTGGCCCACGAGATCCATTTTCCTGCGGAGTTTAACTCCAACCTTGATCAAACTCACCTGCCTGCAACTTTCTAGTGATCCTAAAGACCTGATTAGCTTGTTCAGGTCTGTTTGATTAGGGTTGGAGCTGAACTCTGCAGGAAAATGGACTTGAGAACCCCTGTTTTAAACAACAGTTCAGATAGCTCACTTTTTTCCTCAACAGCAGTTTTGCAGTCAGCACAGATCCAGTCGCTTTCGTAAAGCCCAAGGCTGGAACATTTTCGATGAGTCCCCCTGGATCCACACAGCTTGCAACGAACAATTTCAAAAGACCTGCAGAGCAAAGGCATTCTTAATTTTAACAATAGTTTGAATCCTTTTCAAAAACCAACCAATTACATTTCATGGTTCCAGAATGACTGAATAAAACGCTCAATTACCCTGACTGTGAGCTGTATTTACGACCTTTGTGACTGCGACACTTTACAGCATCACAGTGCTGGTACACTTGCAATAAGTCTCCATATGCATTCTCCTCTAGTTCCCATGCTGCATCCCTGAAAAATACACAACATATTAAAGGAATAAGTCACCCATAAATGAAAATTTGCTGAAAATTGACTAAACCTGAGGTCATCCATGAAGTAGATGAGTTCATTTTTAATTTTTTTCATCTGAACAGATTTGAAAGAAATTTAGCATCACATTGCTGCATTGTAGATGGCCTGATTAAATCAAAATGTAATTTTTAGGTGAACTATTACTTTAAAATATATATTAATGGAAAATGAATAGTTTTTTTCCCATGAAGAATATTTTACACTGAATCACTAGAATCAATATCAGAATGAAACACATTCAGTTTACCGCTCTGGTATATATATTCCAATTCTGAGCATTTCCTGCTGAAACTGGTCCTTGTTATTGCAGAGTGTGCATTTGAAGAAAAACATGGCAGCACTGTGTGCATAATGCTGGAACATAAGAGATGAGGACCAGGCTCAAATTTTGAATCCATATCTTTGTATTTTATATGTATTTTTTTATATCATTCATCTGAATGTGTGGTACAATTACCTGTACACAGTTTCTGTGAAACCAGCTGCCATGACATGCAGGACATTTGAGGACATTGTAGGAGAGGACGGGTTCAATGGGCTCCAGACAGACAGAGCAAGAGAGGGGCAGACTGGGGCTGGAGACGCAGGACTGACTTGGTGCATGCTTTTTACAGAAAGACCTGCAAATGATCGCCATCATCAATACCGAGATGAAATGAAACGACCAGAAATGTACAAGAAATTACACTACCGTTCAAAAGTTTGGGGTTATTATGATTTTTTTTTCAAGAAATTAATACTTTTATTTAGCAAGGATGCATTAAATTGATCAAACATGACAGAATGAGAATGAGATTTCTATTTCAAATAAATGCTGTTCTTTTAAACTTTCTATTGATCAAATAATCCTAAAAAAAATCTAGCATGGTGTTCACAAAAATATTTAGTAGCACAACTGTTTTCAAAATAAAAAGAACTATTTCTTGAGCACCAAATCAGCATATTAGACTGGAGTAATGGCTGCTGAAATCTCAGCTTTGCCATCAGAAGAATAATTACATTCTAAAATCTATTAAAATATTTAAAAAAAACCCAGTTATTTAATTGTAATTTAATATTTCTCAATATTTATTGTTTCTAACTGTGTTTTTGATCAAATAAATGCAGCCTTGATAAGAATAAGAGGCATCTTTAAAAATCTTACCAACCCCAAACTTTTGGATTTTAGTGTGGATTTTACATTTCTATCTCATCTTCCATCAGCAACCATCACATTTTGCATATCACAAGAGACACTTACGGAAACAAATCTGTGAACTGGAAAATAAACTCCTGCTCTAATCCACAAGGCATGTGGACCATTTGCCGACAACTTTTGATGGAGCACCCCACCGAAGCACCAAACTTTTTGCACTTCATGCACCTCTGCAAGTCAAAAAGTAATAGTTATTGTCTCAGAAACATTTCTACAGTGTTAAACAGAACATGCCAAGAGTCAAATGTGTACTTACCAGCCTCGAAGATCTGCGGATCTCCTTTTTTATGTCATCCACAAGAAAACCATGAACGTCTTCATCCTCCTCCCCTCTCTGACATATTCCACTAGACATCAGCTATAAAATTAGATTGAAGATTAACTAACCAGTACATTTACGCTTGAATATGTTTTTTGGTGACACTTTTACAATATTTGTATTTAACAATCTAATATAAAGCTGCTGACCACATTTACAAGCTAAAATATTTCATGTTTGAAAACAGCTTTGCATAAAGACAATATCCAAGGTGTGATATTCTGTATTCCCATAAGAGATTCATGACTGACAGTACATGTAAAAATAACCAACTATATCTGTGGTATATCTATATCTATTCTAGGGTAGATTTATGATCGTCAAACTGGGGTTTGGCAGGAGTAAATTTTTTACAATAACAAATAAAGATACATAGTATTGTTAAAAAAAAACAAAAAAAAAACTGGCCTTGCAACCAACTTATGTTCTAGAACAGCTGAACATAATGTATTATCCATGGCATCATAAGATGACTTATACTTTAGGGTAGGGTTTCACAACACTAGCCTAATTTTTAACAGGAAAACTAGAAAGGGACTCAAAAATGAAATTTATTGCACAAATACACATCACCAACGTCTGAAAAAGTCTGGCTCACCAAACAGAAATAGTGGACTGTCAGGTTGTGCTGCTGAAGGGTGATCTTCTCTCCATACTTCTCTGGAATGTTGTCACATCTCTTACAAAGACTGCAGACTAAAGGACAGACACAGATATCAAATTAATTTGACGATACTGTGGTAAAAATGGTATACAGGTAACGTTACATATCTTATTATTAGTATTGCCGTAATGAAGAAATTCGTTGCTACAAAAACCTGTAGGAAAAGCAACTTACTGAGGTCTTTGTCGTCGTGAATCTGTTTTATTTCGGCAGTCTCCTCTTTCATCGCTTTCATTATTGTGTATTACCCAGCCAGGATTAAGTACAATTTTAAAATGGCGATTTAAAGAGCTCTGAATTAGCGGTCTGTTGCTACTAGCTTGGCAAGTTCAGTAACTGCCATTAGACTCACGAGCTTTTTCTAATCTTCTCACTCCGTAAGGCAAAAACACATACTCCTTAGGTAACCGGGTTTTTAATAAAATTATATTACAGTCATTAATGTAAGAGTGTAAATCGCATGATACGATTCAAAACTCCCTCTGTCACGGAAAATACGCCTCTGCTTGCTTTTGGTTGGCTGAATTCAAACCAAAACAGAGATTTTCCTGTGGGAGTGGCTCTGGCCAAAACATTGCGCTGCACATACGCAACTTCCGTTTATTTTACAAAATAAAAGTGTACGAATTTTATGCCAAAATAAGATGTGAAGTTTGGCTTTTGTGGAAATACGCTGTATGAGGTAGAATCTCACATTGACAGTAACTGATACATTTACATTGTGTCGTTATATTTGATATTTAATATCAGGCCTACATCACAGTACCCATAAGTGTTTGTAATATTTATAAAAAACATGATGTAACATAAAATGCAACATTAGCGCTGCCTTAAATTTTACAGTTGCAATGACGGAGTATATATTTAATTTTACTTTAATTACATAAACATTTATAATTAAATTTTTATTTATAATTTAATATTTTAATTAATTTTATGTTTCTATATTAACAATTATAACATTTAAAGCATTAATTTTACATGCTTATTTCTGCTATTGTAATTCCCCTGTAAATGCATTTATTCTGCCTCTGCAGGACTGACCAGTGTTTGTAAAAGCAAAGACAACATATTTTTGTGTTTAATATGCTGCTTCTGCTGCAGCTTTTGTGCTGCCTTTGCAAAGTAAAGTTGACTATATAGACTACTGTGCAAAAACTGGCTCTAAATGTTTTGGTTGAGATGGTGTAAAGCATTTCACTTAGTGTACATGTACACAATATGCAATTCTAAAATAAGTATGTGAAAAGGCCACTGGGTTTATCTACTCAGATCCCTACATTTCACGAAACATAGAAAGCTTCTGAAAGTTTTGCCATGTGATTTTATATTTTCTCTATATGCTTTGTGTAACCACCAATTTTGACTTGATTGTGTAGTGTTTTTTTTTTTAATTCTCATTCTGCAAGTTGATACCTTCAATAACAGCTTTGGAGATAAACTGTTACAGTATCACCTCCTGTGCACTGCCTTCCTCCCCTGCCCTAAATAACAATCTAATCTTCACAAGATAGAGAAATTCTTACTTCAAACTCTAATGCAATTGAGAGGTGAGAAAAGAACTGATGGTTTCATGCAGCGGCTGCTTTCCTTGAGAGGGTTAATCCTAAGTGAATGTGCCTAGTTGATTCTTCATCAGTATCACTAACCAGTAGGTGGTAGCAGATCAAAAGAGTTCAAAGTGCTGTCTGCTTGAGAACTGCCTCCCCTTCCTAATTCTGACAGGAATCTTCAGGAGATCAGTTTATGATATTTGTACGCTAATTTGACACATCCAAGAACAAGAACCAATCATAGTTTTTAGAACCATCTTTTCAATAAAATGACAAAAGGTTAAATATTAATTGCGCACATTTTCTTAAAGCTTTCCCACTTTTAATAATGTGTGCCAATATCCCAATATATTTAGAATACTAATTTGTAACAATAAGCAATTAATAATGAATTGTAATTACTTTTGCATTCATTTATGTTTACCATCTTTTTTTTTTTAAATTGTAAATTATTTTTTAGACCTTTTCAGACTTGCTATAAAGTATTGTGAAGTATTATCGATTACAGTTACGGATATGAGAGATTTTAATGAAATATGAAATAGCCACTGCTGTACAGTGTTATGTCAGGATGTCGTCTTGTGTATTATAACGGAAAACATTGCATTTGTACTGTAGAGTGAGTCTACTAACTCAGTGGCTTCTGTAATAAGAACTGATTAATACATCTGGTGCCCTGGAGGGAACACTGTTTTTAGAAATTTCTCTACCACTCCAGCAAGCGTGCACAAAATCTGCATTCAGTCACTGGATGCACCTGTAAACTAACCTGTGCTGCTCTTGCTGGCAGTCACAACTTATTCATAGACTCACTGGAGTGCTGGGCTGCATGTCTGTTTCTCCTGCCTGAGCAGATCAAGGTCTTGACTTGCCTATTGTTTGACAACACTTGCGAGGGGGTCCTTGAATGCTCTTTTGACTTGAGATATAAGATTACAGGCCATGCTTTTCCTCCCTTTACTAAATTCCAGAGGGAGTCCAAACAACTCCCTCAATTTTCGATGCAGCGCTTCCTCCCCCAGTGTCCAATGCTTCTCAGAGTTTGCATTATGCAAGCTAATTTAGCCAATTATGCACAGGTGTGATGCTAATTCTCCTCTCACATACCGAACTCCCGACAGTAAAAATAGTATAATTATACAGCTGTCCCCGTGTTTTCCTTCCCAGCCACTGCAACAGCCTCTGTCTCACAAAAAACAGCGTTTCGCTAAAGGCTATCTTGAAGAATCTGCCACGACTTTCTCTCCTTTCAACTCAACTGTTCATTGTTGTACTTTGTGAAGCAGGTGTGAGACTGTATCACACTCTGTATGAAATGTAACATTGGATATTATTGCACAGGCACAGACTAACCTGGAGTCTACATACAAATTGCTCCATTTGAGAAAAACATGTTTTCTTGTTTTTCACTGGCAGTTCCAATTATGTCTGGAATTCAACTCACAACATGTAAATGACATATAGTTTTGTTATTGTATACATTCTTAAAACAAAGGTTCTTTATTGGCATCTCTGGTTCCATCCATGGAAGGTGCTTTATAGAGGAAAATGTTTCTTTAGATTATTAAAATGTTCTTCAAATTAGGAAAGAAATGGTTCTTTTAAAAATGGTTCGCTAAGAGGTTTATTAGAGAACCCAGAATGGTTCTTCTATGCAAATAACCCCTTGGACCCTTTATTTTTAAGAGCATAGGAACAGGAATATGTGTAAATAGGAGTTCAATGAGTCTTCACAGTTATAGAGAGGGTGGAAAGGCAGGCATTTATGAAACAATGTTTGATGGGAGCATATGAATGTTCGTCTCGAATGTTTCTGAGAAAGTGTAATGCATTCCTGATCCCACACTCCTACACGCCTCTGAAAAGTCCCCAGATTCTCGTTTTTTGATAGTGATAGAGTTTACACTGGGGACAGCAACCTTTTCATTATATTCTGTCACTTTTGATACGTTTAATCGGCATGACCACCAACCCTGATGAAGAGCTCTCTTCTCCAGACAAAAAACCCTGGATATTATTATCAGGGTATGTAAGAGCTGCAAACCAGTCCTCGAAATTGATGGCTGAGGAACACGGTCCCCTGAAAGAAGTCAAATTAAATGATCATGGTCCCTAGTTAGCTGCCCTTTCAATATACGAATTTCTGTAGGGAATAGGATTGACTCTGACCCCACTCTCGAGGCTTCCTGGTGCACATGTATAACAGCTTGTGATATCTCATCTCGTGTGGCTTGAGGAAATTGCTGTCTACACAGGCCAAATAATTCTGTCTCTTTGACCTGTGGTTCAGGGAAGTCTAATTATCAGCTTCAGCGCTGGGCTCACCGGGGTCCCCAAGCCGCCTTAAAGGCCCTGGGCTGTCACCCTTTCTGTCTCCCCTCCCAAAATGAAAATTGAGTTGTCTGCAGAGTGATAAAATGTGTCTGCTAATCAGAAATGTGAAAAGATCCAGGGCGAGAGTGGCACTGAGGCATGAGAGAATTGCAGATTTCTTTCTTCCCGTCTGTCAGATTGTCTAAAGTTTTGCTAACATTTATAATCACTTGAAAACATTCTTTTGGAAATGTGCACCATTTCATATCATAGATGCTCATTAGTCTTGTTAGCACGACTTGAGCTGCTGGAATTATTTAGTGATTTTAGTTGCTTTGTTTGCTTGCGAGTTAAAACATTTGCAGATTTATACTATTTATCCAATTTTGTCTATAGGAGCATTATTGTTCATCCAAACAAGTTATTTCTCATTATTTGGGAAATAATACGACACTCCATAAATGTAAAAAGCTGTCATAAAATTAAGACACAGGAACAGAGGAAAACAAATATGTCAATGCGTGTGTGTGTGTGTGTGTGTGTGTGTGAGAGAGATGGGATGGGGGGGGGGTCTCTCGTTTTTCATCACCCTCAGGTCACAGGGTTCACTATTGGGTGGAGCCTTTCCCTCTCTCTGAGGCATGCTGGGGTATCAATATCCCAATGTTTCACCACACAATCTTTTTTAAAAGCGCTCTGAAAACAAACAGAGGCTGGACCGCCATCACCAGGACTGCAGCACCACGACTATGGACACAGGTAACACTTTTACCCAGCATTCCCTCACTTTATAGCTGCATCAACTAACCTAAACACGCCTCCACTGCTGGGACGGCGTGATTTACTTCTTTGTTTCTTTTTTAAAATATCACTTGTGTCATTTGAATGTACGAAATTATTAATTCACGTTGTTGCATGCAAGAGCTGGATCTTTCTGTGAACGTTATTCTGTCGCCGGGTCTGAAAAGGTTGAGCTGCAAAATGGTCTCATTTAAGAGCGTTTCAATTCAACCTTTGAACCTAGCGCAGATGATTGGGATGTTTGCTTCCTTTCCCATTTTTGCCAACTAACATAATTCAAGATCGACTTTTCCTGTTGCTCTTATGACTCAACAAACAAGAAAAATAACTTTTGAAATTGCGTCTCTTAGTTTCACATTGCATTGCTTTGGTGAAATCTAATTTGAGAGAAAATGGCAACCCAGCTGTTCTTTTGATAGAGAATCACCAAAACATGGGTTCTTTCAGTGCAACATGCATAGTCCATCCTCATCTACACATCAATGAGCTTTTCTCTTGTCTGCAAGGCTATAATTAAAGCTCTGTGCTGTGCTAGGGGTAATTTATCCTCCTTCTCTGGCTCTGTGCTGAAATCAGGTATAGCAGGGCATGATTGCAGTGGATGGGGCGTTGCGCTTTGCACAATGCGGCCGCTTTGTGTTCTTCGAGCTTGTGGAGCACATGTGGATGAGCTCCCATTAAATATACAAATTTATTATGCAAACAAAAGGGGTTAATTGTCCACATATTTGTATGCAGTGTGTAAATGAATTATACGGGGGAAAATGTGTTTCATAGCAACCGGTTCTGGAAGGAAGGTCGGGTTGATGTTTTTTTGTTGCTGCTATGAAGGTTATGGTGCGCTATCAGAGTCATCAGAGAGAGACGTCGGACCAATGACCAGTTCAAAATGGACATTTTACTGCTAAATATTTATTCTCAAACTTTTATACTCAGCAGAAGAAAGGATGAAGGCAGGATAGGAAAATAAGAAAAAAAAAGAATGGTTTTTCATATGTGACAGCATCGCCATATAGAGGTTTAAGCACCAGACCAGAGAAAGTGAGATAATTCATCTCCTCCATAATTAATTGCTTTATCTAGTCAATTAGGCATGCATGTTAGCACCTGCACATTCCCTGAAGACAAAGGAGAGAGTTATTTCCTAAAGGCAATAGTAGCTAACTCATTTCAGTTTTAATTTGTTAGAATTTGAGCTTTAATATTTTGTCAAAATGTTTAAATGAAAAGACTAGACTCATTTTAACATCAAGGAGTATCAGTTCTGTGGAATTGTTTTATTTATTAAAAAAGTAAGGAAAAAAGATGATCAGATTATACAGAATTAATCAAAATCCTGATCAGAAGTCCAATGTTAACATGAACTGCATATAGAGTTTTTATGAAGGGCTCACAAGTAAGTGTACTAATAAATTATTTATATAAAATATAGTATTTATATATTTTTTGATATTTATAATTATATCAATAGTAATAATAATATAATTAGTTATTATATATTTCAATATAAATTCTAACTTTTATAACATTATATAAAATTGTATTTATTTATTTACTCCTGTTGAGCCATGTTAATTACTGTTTAACATTTGACCAGTCCCTGTGCTTTGATTGTCTTAATCCCAAATAGCATACATCTCTTCATGTTCTATTTGAGTTTCATGCTTCACTTTGACAAACCATTCACTTTTTGTCTGCATTGAGCCCCTGAGAATATGGCCATGTGCATGAATAACAGTTCAGGCCAAGCAAAGATCACCGAACTTTACCACAAAGCTGCAAAGCACAGCACCTGCAGGACATGGGTCAACCCATCATTAAAGGGATTAGACAATGTTAGTAAATACATATTTGAGAGTTCCTGTGGATTTCCTGTGATTAAGTGATTGACTATGTAGCGTCTCTCTCCAACAGGGAAGCAGGGATTTCGAGGATGTCAAGACCTGGATTAGCTGTACCATGAGGGTGTCACATGAAGATCTTTAGCAACAGCGAACCAACCGTCCCACTCCTCACACCGTTCATCTCTTCAAAGAGTCTGGAATATGGGTCTTCCGAGTGTAGCTACAGTAGCCCCGAAAGTTTGGACACACTTCAAACATATAACTTTCATTGCATCAGATACAAAATATCATTTTTTTAATCTATTACCATCCAGTCCGAAGAGTTCATTTTAAACAATATTGTATAATTTTAAACTCAAACTTGTAATGTTTTGCTTGAAGTTTGGTTCTTCTTTAAAGGAGTAGTTCACTTTCAGAACAAAAATTTACAGATAATGTCATTCAAGACGTCTTTCTTTCTTCAGTTGTAAAGAAATTATTTTTTTTGAGGAAAACATTTCAGCATTTCTCTTGATATAATGGACTTCTATGGTGCACCCGAGTTTGAACTTCCAAAATGCAGTTAATTTTTTTAATTAATCATTTCTTTACGACTGAAGAAAGAAAGACATGAACATCTTGGATGACAAGGGGGTGAGTACATTATCTGTAAATTTTTGTTCTGAAAGTGAACTACTCCTTTAAAACAAGTGCCATTTGGTTTATCTTGTTATGTAATGCAATTACAGTGATTTTTTAAGGGTCCATACTTGTTTGGGGCCAGTGTACATCTCACAAAGACCAAGTGGTCATGTTTAATGATCATGTAGGAGTCATCCTGTATGTGTGAAAGGCACAGACAGAGCAAGAGAATACGACTGAGGGAGATAAACACATAGACAAACATATATCTATGTATAACCAATTAAAGATTCAGCATGGCAGACTCAAAGCTTTATTTCAACCATCAGAAACAGAAACAGACTGTTTTTTTTACACTAAAACTATGTGTCTCTCATCAGATGGCTCACTTGATCTGTTAAGAAACTTCTTTACAGTGGAGGATTTGTCCTAAATGGACTATATGTTGCTTGACTCCTTAAACCCTGATTTATCTTGATAGAGGTTTAATTGAAGACATTAGTGTGTAAGTGTATGCCGAAGATTGTGTGGATAAATATGCCTTCAGCCAGCGCTGCTGCGGTATTCTTGATTTGTGATAGATTACTGTCAAAATGCATTGACAACCTTGTTTTCAAGGTTAGCACGTTCCAATTAGCCTCTTCTGGTAAATGACGGTTATATATAGCATATGCCAATTACATGATTGAAAATATCAACGGATCGTTTTCTGCAGATGTAATAGACCTTCATTGGTTTTTATAGCTCTATCCATGTAACATGCTTTAGCCGAAGCTAAACAAGCTAAATGTGCTCCCACTCTTATTATGAACACAGTAGAACAAATTAGTAATAAACATATACATAATATAGATTTAATGTTTAAATATAAACTGCAGCTGATGCTGTTTTTATTAACCCTTGACAGAGAAGCAGTATGTGTATTTGTTTGTTGTCTGCTTCGAGAACATTGGTGTGACAGGTTGAAATGCAGTCCAGAAACATGTTGCCTAGAAACTAATAGAGTGAATAACCCAATATGTATGTGTTTGTCCTAGTATAGGTAACCATTGGCAACAGCAAAATCTATCGTCTTTCATGTTAACCTGCTCATATTTATTTTTTTAACAAGTCTGAGAATTTCAGTGTCATAGAACAACTAGACATTTCATGCATGAAAATATTAAATGCACAAATGTTTTTGGAACATGCGAGGCATGTTTAATTTTATCCCAGAGCTTTTGATTGGTTTTCTTGAATTTAACTATTTGAGTCTACAGCCTAGCTGTCTCTAGGGATAGCTTTCTCCTTGCTTTTTTCTTGTATTTATTTACTTATTTATCATGACACAAATTAATGTGCTCATCATTTTTCCCCACCCATTTATACAAACATGGTTTGCAAAGAATCAGTCAAACCAGTGCTTGCATGTCTGAGGGGAGCTACATTTCTGTCCTGTGCTTGCATACTCGTAAATGCTCCATAAATATGGCCCAACACGTTTATGCATTATATATGGGGACTCGTCTTAAGACCATTCCCTCTGCACATGCACAGCTGGGGAGTGATGGGGGCGCACGCTGCTGGGGGAGGTGGAGGTCAAGTTAAGTTCGCTCTACTAGTCTGCAAGCACTACTCAGGATAATCTGGCTTTTGAAATAAGGTGCCATGTGCTTACAGTATTAGTATCTTAATTTGTGAGCCTACCATCATCTTGGACAAACCACAAACCTTAGAAATATTTGTCTTGTTTTGGTATAATTACATGGTCTTTTGATATTAGTCTACTAACGCAGTATAATCATAATTATCTGCTGAACTACTTTGAAAAGCAATTGTGTTGACATACATTCTCCGAAAAAACAGCACCTGTCCCAGTGCTTATTTTGTCACTGGCACAGGACCCTCAAAGGGCACTGATATGCACCCTTATATTACGAGTGAATACGTTTTATTCTCAATCGAAAGCATTTGTGTTGATCACTGCTACATAATGTTGATTTATTACAAAAAATAATAATAATAATTTTGACTTTGCCTTTGCATAAGCAAAAAGCGAGGTTGCTGTTACAATAGAAGTGAATGGGGCCAATTTTTGAAGGATTTAAGAGTAGAAATGCGAAGATTATAATTTTATAAAAACACTAACATTGATTCTTCTGTTAATACTTGTTTATTATTTAACCTGTAAATCTTTTTTTTTTTTAAACAAGGCAGTTTGTAGGGTCTCTTGATTTCCACCAGCTAGAGGGCGCCAAGGAGTCCCTGTTAAAATTACCATAATTACACTACTTTTTAGAAACAATTTACAAGGTATTAAGTACTTTTAAGCAGCGTAAGATGGATCACATTTTTGAAAAGTTATCAGAAAGATGGTAATCAGAAATACAAATATTTAGTGTAAAGTAAAATTGCATAATTTCAATGAATGCATCTGCAAAATAATGTGAGTACTGGGTGATGACTGCCACAACCAAAGCTTTGAAGCGGTATTAAACAAGGTAAGGAAAAAATCTAGAAAACATGATAAAGTGCTCCATTCACATTAATCCCAAAGGTTCTAATAGTTGTAATAACATAGGGACCTTAGAATCTCACCTTAAGTGCCAAAATGGTCAAATACAGAAAAAGTTAGTAAGCAATTATACAGGTGCATCTCAATAAATTAGAATGTCGTGAAAAAGTTCATTTTTTCTTGTAAGTTATTTCAAAAAGTGAAACTTTCCTATATTTTAGATTCATTGCATGTAAAGTAAAACATTTCAAAAGTTTTTTTGTTTTAATTTTGATGATTAGATCTTACAGCTCATGAAAGTCAAAAATCAGTATCTCAAAATATTATAATATTTACATTTGAGTTTCAATTAATGACCATCCCTACAGTATAAATTCC
>JAFVLL020023511.1:23302-53009 GCA_021397915.2 Tor tambroides | reverse complement strand
CAAATATACCTGTGCTACTTAAGACTGATTTTGTGGTCCAGGGTCACATATAAGAATCTTTTTTTTTTTCTTTTTTTTTTGGTAAAAAAAATGCTTTGTTCATAGTTATGGCTAGACTATGATGACAGAGAGAAGAAATCTACATACTATCACTAGTCTGGTGGCGGAGCTCCAGTCTGTTACTCATGCGGTCAGTATCACTAATAACAGACTTGTCTGATACTGATATAGCGCACACATACTCATATTCACACCACTGATTGGCTGATCACACTGACCACTGACCAATCACAAGACGTTGTGGTGACTGACATAATCCCACATCCTAATCAGAGAGGCGAACGCTGCCCAATGTGTGTGTGTGTTAAGACGTAAATTACAGTCTTTAGCCGAAGCTGCTCTGTCATTAAAGCTTTCTGAAGCATTATGGGTATGTTAAGACCCAGGTGGGCAAAGTTCTGGAATGTTCTGATTAAAACCACCCTCCGTTGGCACGAGCGTGTGTTACAACAGGATCTGGCCTTAAGTCTTTCTCTTAATGTCTGGTTATGTTGGACCCGTCAGTAGAACAGCAGGAAACAGACAGACACACTCACACTGTGTCCTTTTGTTCTCACTGTAGGTTGAGATGCCTGTTAGTTTGTGGTAAGACGACCCCGCTAATGATCTTACCATGTGTGTAAGTGCTAGGGTTCGGTTGCACACGTATCCACGTCTGTGTTTGTGTAAGAATAGCCACAATCGTGTGTTTTTGAGTCGAGAAGCTCTTTAAACGGACACTGCTGACTCCTGAAGGCGTTTGTACCTGAGCTAGAGCGCTCTCGAACCCCTCGTGTTCAATGTGTTTATTGAGGCTGGTTATGGTGGTGCTTTTAACAGCCTGTGTAACGGCTTTAGGAGCATGTAATTGTTCAGACGGGGTAAACTGGGCCAGGAGAATGTTCTCTTGAACTCTGGGGGGGGGTTGTGATGGAAATACTATGGGCGGATATTGGGAGGAAGAACTATATTTCTGTGCTTTTCCAAGTGAATGTAAAGTTTTACAAGGAAATGCAATAGGTTTGCAACAGAATGCAACAGTTTTGCGAACAAACAAAGTTTCTCTAGGGAACACAATAGCATTTTTCCTTGCATCACATATTTTTTTCATTATAATGTCCCTTAGGGGGCTCTCTACAAAACTGGCCTAAAGTGGTTTGCTGGTCTGATCTGGCCACCAAGCTTTTTTCACACAGGTCTAGTTTGATGGTTTTTAGAGGGGCTTTGGGCACTTGACCTGACCAGCTAAATACCAGTTAAGCACTCAGAGACCAGTTAAGACCAAAAAAAAAAACAACTTGGGCCAGTTTAAAATCGCTTTTTCAGTGGAAAGTTTCAGGTCCAATAGAAGTAAAAAAAATAGAAGTAAAAAAAAAAGAAATATTGCTAATTTTATATATATTGCAATATATTATATATAATTACAAAATAAATAATTACTATATAAATAAATATCATTATAAAAATAAATAAACAAAAATAATTTCAACATATCCGTAAATTAATTTTGCATTTACAGTAATGCACTTATGGAAGGCATTCTGGCAGGAATAAAAGTGGAAATATTTTGTATTTTTGTTCTCATATTTATATTGGCTCTGTTCAAACATTTATAAATAAGAGTTGTTAATGTAATTTCTGTGGGCATATTCTTCTCTATGTAAACAGTACTTCACCTACTGAATAATTACGCTCATTTCTGGATTATGCAATTTTACTGGGAATTTTACAGGAATGTTGAAATATTTAATATAACTTTGCATAAATACGATTAGTAACCAGTTGCATATATAATGTTTTAAATGCACAAAATAATTAGATTAAATACTTTATCAATAATTTAAAGTCTTATCACTGTATTTTCAAAACAGCATGTATTTGACATTTCTCCCAGTGCAATGTCTTGCCTCCAACAGACTTCCATTGTAAGCGCATTCCTGTAAATGCGATTCTTGTTTGTTTTTACAAACTGATGGACGAGTTGAATTTCTGTCCTGTGGTAATCAACAGCATGCCAACACACTTCAAATCCCGAACATTCCTAGCACAAAAGGTTGTAAGTAATTTTCAACAATTTAGCAATTTCCAAACCTCATAAATATTATTCTCGTCGTTTTCTCAGAAATGAGGGTACGGGGTAAAAGTACAACAACAGGCTTTGATTATCAGCTTCTGTTGCATGTTATGCTGCAGGCCGGATGCACTCGCAGCGCTGCGGCTCAACAGGCAAATGTGAGGCTTTAAAAGACAAGCAGCTCAAATGTACGGTCACACGCTACAAACCTCAAAGACACATCAGCGGAGATAGATGAGAGTGTGTGATGGATAACATTCAGGGATGTGTGTTTGTCACCGCGTGTGTGTGCGTGTGGCGAGGCAGGTCGCACATGGAAGCGATTACTCAGGTACTTAGCCTTCTTACGCACAAACACACACAGGGATAGGGTGCATGTGTTTGGGAAAAGTGCTCGAACAAAATCGGGCCGAGTTTAAAGCAAATGTAACATTTTAGCAAACAAATATGCAACTACCAAGACTTTGAAACCTGGTTTTGCAATTAAACATAAAACACCTTTATCTCCATCAACAAGTTTCAGTGTTGAAACCTCAGAAGCCTTGAGCAGGTCTCACATCTTGTAACCCAAACAGACTGACATTCATTCCACGCTTAGCTCCAACTTAAATCCAAGCTAGACGTCTGGATCGGTGGTTGTAACACTGGCATCAGGAGAGAAGACGTGTAACTCCTAACAATATTTTCTCTGAATGTTAGAAAGCCAGCCAAACAACTAAACACAGCAAAAAATCTGTTTACCTGGAATTAACAAGAGGGGAAAAAGTTCTGGAGGTCTTCTCTTATAAACAACACAAGGTGTTATAAGCACGACTTTCTGTCAGATGGTGTCTGGGGCCCAGGCGGACCAGATCTGATGATTTAGAGAGCTGTAGTCAAAGAAAACCTCTATGGAGGCTGAATAGGTCACACGGCGCAGGTAAATCACTATCAGATAAATGGAACCAGCCCCAAAACACTGACATCATCGCTGTAATTAGCTAATAGCCGCATGATGTCCGATAGAAAAAAAATAACCCTCTGTGTGTGTGTTTAGACCAAAAAACTCTTGACCAGATCATCTTGCTTTACCGTGGAAAGGAAATGACCTGATGTGTGTGTGTGTTTTGTATTATATAGTGTATGTGTGTGTATAGTGGCACATAGATAATGGCTTTCACAGAAAGTGAAGCAAAAACACAGGAAATGGAGCAGTTTTCCAGACGGTTGATCCATTCTGGCCGATTCCACCGTTTAAAGCTTTCATCTCGCCGATAAACAGCAATAGAATAAAAAATATGGCCTCTATGAAAACATTTGTAGCGTTCGGATGATCTTCTCTCTCTGGAGAGCACATTTAAAGTAGCTTAACTTATTTTTAGACCCCATTTCAAGAAGTATTTTGCACACGAAACTGAAAATTATGTACTCACCTTCATGTCGTTCCAAACCCGATTGATTTTCCGTGGAAGAAAGTTTTAGAAGAATGTTCATGCTGCTCTTTTCTATACTATGAGAACATATAATGGTGACCAAAAAGGATGCCGTCTATTCAAATCATAGCCAATAAAAGCCATTATTCATGGAATTTTTTCCCCTTTTTGCTGTAGCTCTCCAATCTTATTTGGAATAGCATTTACTGATGAATCGTGCACTATAAAACCAGAAACAACATTAAAATTAAGAAAATAAATAAAGATCAGTTTTGTCATATTGACTGTGTAACATTCATTTCTTATGAATTCAGTGTCATTATTTTAGGCCATAACGAAATATTAAAGATGTTGAATTTGGGATGTAATGAATGTAATACCAAATCTTTTCTTCCGTATTGTGACATATATACAAATACAACTAATTATCAAAAAAAATACAAAAATTCAGACATGGACTTATAAAATATAATGCATTATAAAATTAGTTTTAATACATTAATTATGCCTTGTAATGCACATTATAATACATCGTTCAGTCTCATGGATAATTGTAACCACAGTTAATGCATTATGACACTTATCAATTCATTGTTACACTATGCATTTTAAATTTGGTTATAATTATTTACGACTAGATATAATGTATTACAACGCACATTATGAATAACTAATGCATGAAACCCTTTAATAACCATTTATAATGCATTATACATAAAGGCTTTAAGTAAAGTGTTACCAAAAATGCATGGATGAATTGTTCACAATAAGATCAATAACATGCATTTTAGAAAACAGAAAACAGATTTTACTGTAGTTTCATGCCATCTTTTTTGACAAATCCATGTGCAAAGTATCAAAGATAGCAAAAATACCGGAGTCAAAAAACACAAGATTATCTATAAAAGGAGATGTTCTATAAAAACAAAAGAAAAATGGCACCAAGACACAAGTGAAACTAATGTCTGATGGCAATTTACAGGATTATAGATGTGGATGTGACCATTTTATTAAGAGGAAAGTAAAAGAACAATAACTAAGCAAATAAAATTAGAGTAATAAGTCACTCTAAAGGTCATATGACAACAGCAATACAATAAAAGACACAAATGTTATGGTAAAGCTCAAGAATAAACGATGACTTCATAATGCACTGTAATACATAAGCCAAACTATAGGCTGCTTACAACACATTAATATAAAATACAGTTTATGTGCGGTCACAGGTGTGCGTATATCTGTGTATAATGCTGCTCATGCAATCCGAATTAATCCGTTTTATAAATGGATTTATTCAATATCTCCTCCTCTTTGTTCTTCCTCATTAAAACTGAACCCCCTCTTATCCAAGTGTGCTGATGTCTAGATTCTCAGACGTGGATTCACCACTAAACCTCATCTCAAATGACGCACACTCATACAGCAGGCCTGGAGCATCCAGTCTGGTTTATAGATGCGCACACACACACACACACCAACGTCAGACCTTCCGAGTCCTCGTGCCAAGAGTGTGTTTGTCATATTAAAAACTTCGACCATGGGACATAATAATACCAGAGCCTTTACATACGTGTGTAAATATAGCAGCAGAGAATTTTACACATGGGAGATCAGTATGTGTGTGTGTGTGTTTGTGATCGTAAGCTGTTCAGTCCCGCTGGTATATAACATCTCCTCCTGCCCAATAAAGTGGCACAACGTTGTATAAATACACTCTTAAGAAAAAATAGTTCTAAACAGTACCAGATTTGGGTTTTTCAGCTTGTAACAATAGCAGAACCCTTTTTGGTACTAAAAATAAAGATTCCAAAAGGGGGTTTTCAATGCTATAGAAGAACCATTTTGGTTCGCCAAGGAACCTTTCAGGAAACAGTTCCTAGAAGAACCATTTTTTTCCCATGTGAAGAACATTTTATTATCTAAAGAGCCTATTTAAAGTATACACTCATAAAAATAAAAGGGTCTTTATTGGTATCAATGGTTCCATGAAGAAACTTTAATATCCCTAGAATCTTTCTATTTCATACAAGGTTCTATAGATTAAAATGGTTCTTTCAAGAACTGTTCACTGAAAGGTTCTTTAGGGAACCATGAATGGTTCTTATACCCCCTGTTGGAACCTTAGTTTTTAAGAGTGTAAAGAAATGTTTGTGCATTGAAAATGTCCCATGAATGTTAAAGGTCATTCATAGAACCATAGATGCCAATAAAGAACCTTTATTTTTAAGTGTTGAACTCTTTTTTTTATAAAGTTCCATAAATAAACATGCTTTGAAAGTTCTAAATAGAACCTTAATGGTGTTATAAAAAAGCTTTTTGATACTAGTATTACCCCCTCTACCTGGTAGCAAGCCATTTAAAATGTGAAAGTTAAATTTATGGAAAGAAATCAAGTACCTTTTGAGAGTGTGTTGACAGTCTGTGTAGGTGGATGGATGTGCTCTAGAAAATCAATAGAGGTGGTTTTGAGGTGAGGTGGCTTTTTTTGTGTGTTACAGATTTAAAAAGCAAAAAAGGCATAAATATAGAAGCCTAAACTCTAACACAATAAAATGGTTCTTCAGGACAATATTTTACTAAATAGAACTCTTTCTTTGTGTAAAGAACCATGTTTTAAACCAGTTACAACTTGGAAGTTAAAATTTATAGACATTTTAAGAAGAATAAAAATACCTAACGAAAGAGTATTGACTATCTGTGTTTTTGAATGGTTGAGCTCCAGAAAATGATATGCTTTGAAATTTTTTTTTGACAGTTACAGAATTAAAAAAGCAGGAATAAAGAACCTGAAAGCTGAGTATAGTTGGATGGCTGAGCACCAGAAAATCAATGAGGTGCATTTTACAAAAACATTTTACACACACTTGCCAAGATACAAACTACACGTGTGCTCTTCCAGACTTTGCAAAATGATTCTCATAGTTCTCATTTGACAGCCATTCAGAGTAACCATATTCCTATTAAATATGTTTAAAGCTATATTTAAACAAAACTTGATCAGCTACTATAGGACATGTGTAGCAAAAGCAAATTGCCATTGTATATGTGCTGAAGTGCACTGTTCCCACCTGGTGGTAAAGTCATGAAACACAAAGACTAGTGGAGAAAAGTTTTACTTGACTGTCTCTAGTGGCAGAATGTGTAACTGAAATGACACTGAACTGAACTCAACCATATTACAACTAGTGGCAGACAATCAAAAACTAGGTTAAGAGGTTTGAAAACTCCAATTCCAAACCATTTTTATTTTTCCAGGCAATGCAACCACTAGACTATTTATAAAAAAAAAAAAAAAAAAAGTCCCAGATTTCAGCTCTCATGGAAACCTCAGATTCTCAAATCTCTAAAAAGACCCCAAGATATATTTTAAAAATAGACTATGGCTGACAAACCTTGCTATTTTGGTGATAAAGAGTCTCTTTTCCTGCATAAGCAATGCGCTCAATTACCAGCAGGTACAAAATCTCATGACTCAAATTTCATAGAGAGCCAAACACAAGGGCACAGCAAATCAGAATTCTCATTTTACAATTAAGTCTTGCATTTTAAATTGTCAGACTAGTATAATCATTAAACTAAATGGAAACATTAATGGAAATAAAAAGCACCCATCTTAAAAACAAAAAAACACCATGAAACTAAACTACCTTACGGTCATAAAAATGGCCTCAAAGACAAAAAAAAAAAATAATAATAATAATAATATTGATAGTGTAAATTAGACAAACTGAAAATCAAAACCACATTAGAAAGTCAAGCTATAAGACAAGGTACATATTAAGAGAAAAACTGTGGAAAGCACTTGATAATGCAGAATAAGTTACTAGAAAATGCACCAGTTGACCTAAACCTTTTTAGCTGCAATACATAAAATCTGAAGATAATTTTGGTACCATTCATAATTTAACTGATTAGTTTGAATAAGAAATTAAAACAGCACTCAATAGTATATTATAGCATTCAAAAAAAAAAAAAAAAAAAAAAAAGCAGCAAAGATGGAGTTGGGAACACTTTATTCTCTGTTAGGAGATTTCTGTACATTGAGGATCAAGTGCCACTTGAAGTTTTCTTTAGGGTTTGTATAAATTTAAGCAGAAGCACTATGCAAACATCGACAAAACATTAGCGATACAGGAAACAAAGTCTACTCGAAGCTTGAGAGGAAGTTGAGCACAACCTCCTTGAGTTTTGCGTCGGAAGCCTCTGAAATCTTACCGTCGCTCCTGAAACAAAAAGAGTAGAAACTTAGACGTGAAACATTAACAATGTTCACTGGCTTTTCTGACACAGAAATGCTCATGAAAACTTGCCTGATGGCTGCGAGCAGATCTTGGTGCTGGCTGATGACGTGTTGAAGGAAGGCTTTCTCAAATTTGGTGATCTTGCTAGGCTCCATCTTGTCCAAGTGTCCTCTCACACCAGCGTAAATGACAGCCACCTGCTCCTCAATGGCCATGGGAGCTTAAGGAGACAAAACAGCGTTACAAAAAGCTAGTTTGCGAGTGCACCTGTCCTCCAATGCAGTAGTGGGGCAGCAGTGTACTTACAGTACTGGCCCTGCTTGAGCAGCTCTGTGAGTCGCACGCCTCGGTTCAGCAGCTGCTGTGTGGCGGCGTCCAGATCAGAACCGAACTGGGCGAAGGCGGCCACCTCACGGTACTGGGCCAACTCTAGCTTCATGGTACCAGCAACCTAAGAACAAAGAGCCAGGCATTTTAGAACCATTTCCACATAGAAATGAACACAAAAGCATCAAAACAAACCTGCTTCATGGCCCTGGTCTGGGCAGCAGAGCCGACACGGGACACAGACAGACCCACGTTAATAGCGGGACGGATACCCTTGTAGAACAACTCGGTCTCCAAGAAAATCTGTATGAAGAGATTGAGAAGATCAGCTTGGGAATCAAACAGTTGATTGCGCAGAAGATCTGCTTGTGCGGTGACTCACCTGTCCGTCAGTGATGGAGATGACGTTGGTGGGAATGTAAGCGGACACGTCTCCGGCCTGGGTCTCGATAACGGGCAGGGCAGTGAGGGATCCACCACCGAAGTTGTCGTTCATCTTGGCTGCTCTCTCCAGCAGACGGGAGTGCAGGTAGAAGACGTCACCGGGGTAGGCCTCACGACCGGGGGGACGACGCAGCAGCAGGGACATTTGGCGGTAGGCAACAGCCTAAAGAGCAGAGGTTACCATTATTTTCTACAATAAAACTCCTTTATTACAATGCAAAAGCATCCTAGGATGCATCTAATGATGTTGGGAGAGAGTCTAAAGCATACACTTTGTGGTGAGGTGGCAAACGCTTTAAATTTAATGTGTTTTTTTGTTTGGTGACTACATAATTCCCATTAAGGCTGCACAATTTAGGGCGAAAAAGCTATTTTAAAAAAAAAAAAAAAAATTTTTTTTGCTTGTTTATAGTGCTGCACAATTTGTCCATAATTGTGTTTTAAATATGGTTATAAAATAAGCAAAAACTATTAGAACGTTAGTGGATTTAAATGCACTTAATACAAAAAGTGCATTTAAGAAATAAATTCTATTACTGCTGTTAATATAATTTGGCTTTTTTAAATTTCGTCATTCAAAAACTAATAGCATGACATTTGACAAATGTTAGGAAGCCCTTAAAGAGTTTATTTTCAGAAGTGCATGTTGCAAGTGCACATTAAAGTGATCCATTGAGGTGATTCTTAACCCTTTGACGCGTACGATCACACCGGTGTGATTAGAACGTTCAGTGCATCACGTGATCAACTGCTGAATTCAAATCTTTCCAGATCGGCTGTGCTGAGTGCTTGTCATTTCACAAATTTTCAGTGTTTTCAAACCATATAATGCTTATTTTAGGTTTCAGACATTTAAATACAAGTACTAGCAAAACCATACATTTATAGTTTGTAAAATATACACTAAAGAAACAGCAATAATGATCCTTACAAATACAATCTGACATCATGTTTTACTGATATCATATACAGATTGTGTAGGCAAGTATAGAGTTTAACCTGCTCTTCTCCCAGTTTACCGGAGACTTACTTTAATGTCTTTGGGAGGAGAGGATGAATTTATGCATTGTAAATCCCACAGCTCGGATTCAGTGTGAACTAACATGGCGGCGCCCATCACCCGGTATAGATCAACTAACACGGTCATTGTAAAAGGATTTGAACTACCAAATACTTTTACTTGCACATTTCAGAATAGGAAAATCAGATATTTCATAATATAGAGAGTATGTTTGTGAATATTAATAAAAAAAATAAAATAATTAAAAGCGAAATAAAAGCGATCCATGTATCATACAGCACTATTGTGGCTGCGGTGCATCACATGACAAGCATGATGCCTCGCCATGGAAACAAGGCTAAACAACAACCACCACCTCACCCTGGGGGCTCAGAGAGTATATTTTAAAATCATGTGTGAAAGGGTTAAATGCACATTAAAGGAGTTTCAAACTCAGAGCAGATGTAGTTTGGATGAGGCAGTGCAAACACCAGCTGATAATGAGCTACGAGCAAACTGCTGCACTTCACACTGGAACATGAAAGGATTTAATTAAAATCACCAAGCCATATTCACAGTTTTGCGATTAATCATGCAGACTTAATTCCCATTTGGTTTACCAATATAAAATGTGGAAAAAGTACCAAGCACAACTTTGACTTTGATATTTAGACCAGTGTATTAAAGATGATGTCACAATAGCAGTTTTGTGGGCAAAAAAAAAAAAAGTCAATTGTAGAGTCAATAATATAGCAATGCATAAAGCACAGCTCACACAAGTCACTTTTTACAAACCAAGCCTCTTTCTGTTGGTCAGCAGCATGGCAAAGCCACAGTCAATTTGAACTAGTTGAGTAAATCTTTCACTCTCACATGAAGTTCCGAATTGCATGGGTTCCAATGGAAGTAATTAGATTGGCCCGCAAAAATTCACAGAGCATTAGTAAATGTGACTGCAGCTTCTCACCTGTTTGGAAAGATCGTCGTAGATGATGAGGGCGTGTTTGCCGTTGTCTCTGAAATACTCGCCCATGGAGCAGCCGGAGTATGGAGCCAGGTACTGCAGGGGAGCGGCATCAGACGCGGTGGCAGACACCACAATGGTGTACTTCATGGCATCGGCGTCTGTCAGCCTCTTAACCAGCTGGGCCACGGTGGATCTCTTCTGACCGATGGCCACGTAGATGCAGTACAGCTTCTTTTTCTCTTCAGTGCCATCGTTGAAGCGCTTCTGGTTGATGATGGTGTCGATGGCAATGGCGGTTTTGCTGAGTGAAACAAATTTAAAATGGATGACTAAGCTCAAATGAAGCAAGCATTTGCATTCAGCAAGTCACTTCATTTTACCCAGTCTGTCGGTCTCCAATGATCAGCTCTCTCTGGCCACGGCCAATGGGCACCAGACTGTCCACGGCTTTGATGCCAGTCTGCATGGGCTCCCTCACAGAGATACGGGGGATGATGCCAGGGGCCTTCAGACCCACACGCCTACGCTGCTTAGAGCCCAGGGGTCCCTTTGGAGGAGAAACAAAAAGACAGATTGGTTAACTCGAAATAAATAAGTCTGACAACTGTTGCATAAAGACATTGAAAGGAGCTAAAGCTATGCAAGTATCTGATTGGTGGTCAGACCTTGCCATCAATGGCGTTTCCCAGAGCATCCACAACACGGCCGAGCAGCTCCTCTCCGACAGGCACGTCCACGATAGCCCCTGTTCTCTTGACGATGTCACCCTCCTTGATCAGTTTGTCATTACCGAACACCACAACACCAACGTTATCAGGCTCCAAGTTCAAAGACATGCCCTATGGGGAGATATGAATGTATATCAGACAGTTAACCAAGAATACAGAGACAGGATCACGTGTTATATTTTAAATATTAAAACCCAGGTAATTGTATTTTATTTATTTATTTATTTTTTTTATTTACAATTAAGCATTTTGACTTTTCAGTTTGACTTTTGTCTATTTACTTTAACAATATTTTATCTTTTTTTAAAAAAAAATACCTTCTACAGCATTTCATACTAAGTTTTAAAAGTAAAAAATTAACCAAATCAGACCAATTTTTTTTTAAATTAGTTATATATGCTTTGCCATTGTATTTAAATAGCACAATTTCACATGTATACACCATTTGTTTATATATAAAAATTAATACCATTTTGAAGGGAAAAAAAAAAAAAAAAAAAGTAGGTGTCAATACTATAAATCATGCATCTCTAACAACAATAATAATAATAATAATAATAATAAATAAATAATTAATAATAGCCAAAACCTATGCATATTGTGTGCATTAAGCATACTATCATAATCTTGAAACATCTGGGCTCCTTGATGGCTCAGCCATGACTTCTTGACCCCTAGCTCACTCACCTTCAGTCCGGAGGAGAATTCCACCATCTCTTCGGCCTGCACGTTCCTCAGCCCGTAGACACGAGCGATACCGTCACCGATGGACAGCACGCGGCCGGTCTCCTCCAGATCAGCACCAGTATCGGCTCCAAGAATCTTCTCCTCCAGAATGCTGGACACCTCCGCTGTACCTGAAAAATAATGCAGAGCACTTGAGCATGCATGACTGAAAAAGCAAAACAAAATAAAATAAAAAAAAAATAATGCAGTAATCCAAGAGCTTCACATGAAATCTAAACTAAAATGACCCAAATGCAGAAGAAAATAAAACATTTAATAACCGGTCTTCTGCAGCCATGGTCTGGCAGTGTGCAGGTTCTTTGCTCCAACGCATGCAGCAGCAGCAACATTCTTGGAAACCTGCAATTGCAAATATACTGGTTAAAATCAAATGACAATGTTCGAGACACTTTAAGATTCAGCCATAAAAATCCAAGCTTGTTGCATGTGAGCCCTTGACCTTCATGTGCCATCAACAACCACGTCACTGGAGCTAAACCCATTCTTCCTTCAAATAAGATTTTAAAAGCAAACCAACTACAAATACTAAATCAACGTGTGGTTGTTTAACTTCTCATTTGCAATAAATCATTGTCTGATTGCCTTTAGTGATCACAATGCGGCACAACGCACCATATCGTCATCCAAACTTCCGCATAAGGGAATAAACTACAGTGCAACAAAACAAGGATAGATTACGGATGCACCAAAACATTAAACACTAAAAAGACATCAAGTTTACATATTTACGTAGTAAAGCTAATGACAGCTGACATGTCATACACCCAAGCAAGCATTTCCTGACCTTCAATTGGGAATGTCATTCATTGACCACAACCTTGCTAAACATGCAATTATACGCTTTTCTAAATTAAATAAAACTCTAAAGCACGCAGATTCCGTTCCCTTAAACTACACATTGCTGTAGTTGAAAACGAGAATCATAAAGCTAAGTGAAACGCAGCATACGCAGGCCCTTCATAATGCAAGATGGCGACGCGCACCCTCACTCCATTTACAAGCGCTGACATTCACCGGCTTCGTGCAGTATGTTCGTTAAAACGCCACAAAATGAGACTTACGAATCCGGCCCGTCTGGGCAGGGAGCGGGCCAGAGCCGCCGCGACGCGAACGGAGAGCATGTTTATGGAGAGTTTGTGTAACGGGAGCTCAAGCTTGTGTCCTCCTGCAGCGGCCGGATGGAGCGCGAGGAGCTGAGTGAAGGAAATGGAGGTCGCGAGCGAAGCTCATATAGGAAAGGTCAGCGGCAGACCCGGATGCAGTTCGGCGAGATGACACGAGACATTTTTGTTCATAATAAATTATAACATATAAGTCAAGGTTGTGTCCATTAAACAGCGTTTGTGTTGTTTAAGAATAATAAAAAAAAACTTTTACTTTTATGCATTTAAAAGACGAGTATCCAAAAGAGGAACAAAAGGTCATATTTTATGTCTGAATATTTATTTTCAGAAAAAGAATTCTGATTAATTCTTTTAAGAAAATGTGTGTGTAAATAGGCATTTTTATTACTTTTTTATTATTTATACATTTATTTATGATGATATTTATTTTTTATGCATTTATACATTCTATCCTTTGATTTAAAGCTATAAAATGGAAAGTTTCTTTCCATTACTTTAATTTATTCGTTGTACGTTTCTCATATATGTTTTCTCTGAATGTTTTGTGAAATAAAGCAGTTGGCTAAATTATATTCGCATAGTGTTAAAGCTTTTGTGATTCCAGTAAATGGTTATTTATCCTTTAAAAACACGCTGAGCTTGAATTGTTGTTTAAAAGTGAATATTTTACTGGAAAAAAATTATATATATTAACAATTATTAATGCATTGTTTCTTTTTTTCTCTTGAAATTCCCTTGAAACTTTTGTTCGTAGTAATTGGGCGGTGCTTCTGCCTCCCAGAATCTCATTGGTCGATTTTCATTCGCGCAGCCAATGAGAAATGCGCTTTGAGACCCCGGAAATAGAAGAACAAATTCAAGGGCGGGATGTTTAGTTGTTACGTTTGGAACTTTATATCAAAGAAATTTAATTAGATGTGACACACAATTAGTGGGAAAATGCGCGAGAAAAGCAAAATCGTGAGTTATTGTCTTTGTAGAATTCATTAGAGTTATATACGCTAAACTAATAAAATCTTGAATACGATGTTAGGTCGCTTCACCAAATGCGTAAATGTCCACTGCAGTTCCGTTGTTTTTGTTTATCTGTATTAAATACACTTACTAGTATTATTAGATTAGATGCATACACTATGATTTTAATCCATGTGTGTTTGATATTGTACGTCTTATGCATCACGTCCTTATATGGTAGATGTGAACAAAACAAAAAGAACAAAATACCTTGGCACTATTATGTTTGGATTATGTTACTATTGCTATTATGTTTGGAATAAATGTAAATGAAAATGGTAGTCATTCAGAATAATATCAAAGTACCATGATATTTTGAGACATACAGCTAGGTTTTATTCCTATAAATATTAATTCTTGAATCTCAATAAACTTGCACGTACCATTTACAGTGCATTTGCATATACTGTGTAATTGCAGGTTACCCAGTGGCTTAAGAAGGTGTTTGGGCAGCAGCCGGTACCGGAGTTTGAAGTGAACACACGCACGGTGGAGATTCTGTATGAGCTGGCAGAAAGCAGTGAGATGAGATGCTCATCAAGGACCACAAGCAGAAAACAGAAGAGTACAGCAGTGATGGTGAGATTATGGGACAGTCACTTTGGATAAAGTAGTCGGTCAAATGCATAACGGTTCTGTAAACGTAGAATAAATTAATCTGGGGCTGCTTGTCCATGACAGGAGCTCATCTCCAAGAAGTGCTTCTCCAGGCAGCAGGATTTCAGGCAGGAGGACTTTCCAAACCCACAGTGGACCTGCTGTCGGCACTGGAGGGAACCGCTGAAGTGCTTAAACTCAGAGACACATCACTTGGGAGGTAAAATAACACTCATAAATGCATCATATACAGCAATTACATCACATGCAAGAGATGACAAAGGCATGTTCTTGAGTCAAAATGTGGTTCTGGAACCTAATGTTGACCCTGAAATATGATCGGTTAATTTTTAAACCTTTAAAAAGTCTGACATGTACATTATGAATTTTTTGGTTTATTTCACACTCTTCCTGTCCAGCTATATGCCTGCAATCAATAAACTGACCAATGACGTGCTGGAGGCAGAGAAAACAGCCTGGAGGTTGTAGCGGGAGCTTTCTGCTGTTAGAAAAAAAATAACTGCAACGGTTGTTCTTCGCAAAAAACTTCAGGAGTAAGAAAACACAAAAGATCATTTATGCATTTGACTTTGCTGTTCTTGTGTTATTAACTGTGTAAAGTTTTAATGCAAGTTTCGTACCTGTCGGGATTTTTACTGCTTCTGTCAGGGGGTTTCAGTCTTTTAGATGCCATGAACCCCCAAATATGATCATTCTCATGTTTGAACTCCCATACTAAAATTGAAAAGGATGTATGTTTTATAAACACCCAATTTATAGTCTGAAAAAGTAATATTTTATATATATATATATATATATATATATATATATATATATACTGTGTATATATATGTGTGTATGTCTGAAATATTATTTGGAAAATATTTAGTGTCTATGAAGTTAGATTATTCTGTTTTCCTGTACAGTATAGTACTGTACTATTAGATGTGTTATTTGTTACATTTTTAATCTAATTTTCATGCGTTTATTTTAATCACATTTTATGTATATTCATTTAATTACATCTATTTAATCGTTTTTAAAATTTGTTTAATCCAATATATTTAATGAATTTTTATTTATTTGAAATTTTTTTTTATTCATTTATTTTAATCTAATTAAATCTATTTAATTAATATCTAAAACTTACATTTGTTTTCCAGAGATCTGATGAAGATCACACATTTACAGCAGGTGGAAGCAGCTACAGCAGAGGAGAGGCTTCTGAACATGGACTTCATGAAGAATAAATCCAGAGACCTCACATGCAGGAATAAGATTGCACAGGTGTGTGTCACAATTTTTATCCAGTTGTCAAATTACTGTTTAATATCTCTCATGCAGCCTTATACAAACAGATTCTGTGTGTTTGTAACAGGAAAAGCTGGATTCACGGCAGATGGATGATTCTCTTACCCATCAGGCCATCCTGCAGTTATCAGAGGTAAACTGTCTGACCACATCATTTATCAATGCTGTATTCATGCCACGCTGTAATTACTGAAATGAAATGTAATAATGCCAGTTGGCAAATTACATAAACCTAGACATTAATCAACATTATTTATATATAAACATCTTTTGTGGACATGTTTATGCACACCTCCTATTGGAATTTAAGGTTTTAATATGTTTGTAAATGAATATTTTAATATGTTTGTATTTAATGAATATGCACTGTAACAGAACTGCACTTTCAGGCTGGTATAAAATTGAATTGTTTAAATAAAATTTTAAAATTGAATCCTTTTCTTTCATCTTTTATTCTATACTTAGAAAATCACAGCTCTGAAAGAGGAAACACTACCTTTGAAGAAGAAACTAGAGCCGTATAGTGACTTGAGCCCTGTAAGTACAACTTAAATGAAGATTACAGAATTATATTGAACATGGAAACCATCATGCGAGTTTTGCATAGGAACGCACTGCTTGGTTTTGTTGTTTGATGTGTGGGTTGGTTAATAAACATTCATTTTGTCATAGCACAAGTGCAAAGTATGAAGGTCATATTTTTCAATAAAATAATTACACCTATGTCTAAATAAATAATTCCTAATTGTTTAAAAATTCTATCATTGTTCTTTTATCCATTTTTCTCAGTTTTCATCAGGATTAATTTATAGGTTACATGTTATTATATATAACTAAAACCATAAAAAAGTTTCGTTATTTGAAATAATACTAAAATAAAAATGACTAAAACTAAAATAAAAATTAATAAGTTTATAGACATGAAAAATAAAAATGACATGCAACAGAATTACAAAAACTTTAAGTAAAATTAAAATGAAAATGGAAACTATAATAGGATGTCAATGGTACTAGAATAACACTGGTTTTCATTACGGTTCTACTTTTTTTTTTTTTTTTTTTTTTTTCCTCAGAGTCCAGCTCTTGCACGGGTGAAAATCAAGGAAGCTAAACGAGAGCTGGTAATTTTATTTATTAATTTAGTTTTATTTTGACATTAATGTTATTCATTTTTTATTATTTTTTCTTTTTTAAATATTTTTTTTGTGGAACATTTTCTTTTTCCCAAGGCTGCCCTGGATGCCCAGCTGGAGCAGAAAGTGGACTTCATGAACACTTTATCTCTATAATTTCAAATATCTAATTTTTTAAAAAAAAACAATAAAACAAAAGCGTGTTAATAATTGTAAAAAACGTGATTTCTAAATCGTGCAGTGCTGTTTGTAATAAACGCAATTCCTCTCCGAATCTCACGGTGGCGCCATGTGTTTTTCCCGACTCCGCCGCAGCGGAAATGACGACTGCACATTTGTTCCAGCGACGGCTAGTGGGGACATTTTCAATTAGCAAACTGTGCTAAAGGGGGCTGAAAGTCGAGAACACTTAGCAGTTATTCCATAAAATTTCAGTTAACTCCATCTTTTCCTCATGAATATGGTGTTGCGAGCCTGAGATGTTGCAGAGAACACACACATGAGGACAGATTTGAACCAGGTAAGCTGCTGTCGACGGCTATCGAGCGCGCTCTTACCTCTGCGCCCTTCCATTTTGAGCCCCTACCGCAGTTTTGACCCAAACCTACTTTCACTTTAATTAATGCACGCGTTAATACATGCATATATTCGCTTTATATACAGGCAACGTGCAAATGTAGCAGACGTGCAGCTTCCAGACTGAAAGTGTTAGAGCAACAGTGTGTCGCAGGATGAGTGTGTGTGCTGCAGTGTCTTTATTAGCACAGTGCAACATTTATTTTCGCTTGTTTTACCTGTTTTTCACATCTATTATTATTTAGGAGCGGTATTCCGTTCATTTCTTTCACAGCTGCATTGAATTGCATGCAAGTATTATGATTTATAAATTGATTCTGGGATTATGAGGAAGTATGCATTGATGTTTATTCATAACAATCAAGAGCGTGTAACGTTACGGGCTGATAAACACGCTGTTGCATGCGTCATTAGCAACGACTCGCTCCATCTTCATACATGATGCATTGGTGATGCCTGTCTGATAGAGCGCGCGGTTCGTGTTTCAGGGCTCCCGAGAGAGGAGCTAGTCCTGTTATGGAAACTGGTATAAAAATTGCCATGGTAACCACAATTTTCGCCAAAATACCATCACTTCTGCAGTTTTTTGTGCTGTAATTGCTGTCCTAATAAATGTAGGATCTCCTTTAAAACGTGTAAGAATCTTTCAGAATCTATATTTTCACTTCTAGACATGGTATCGAAAATCAGTATGCTACAGTTTGAAAACATTGTCCAGTGCGTGTTTGGCTTGTAATAATACATATGTTATATTTGGTTTTTGATAATAAGAAAACGTCACATATATGTAAATACAAAATGAATGAGGGAAGGGACATTCTCAAAATTCCCCTTTCATAATATTATGTGGTGACTAATATATATTGATATTAGTGCTGTCAAACGATTAATCGCATCCAAAATAGAAGTTTTTATTCACATATCATAATATATATGTGTAATGTGTATATTTATTATGTATATATAAATGCACACATGCATGTATATACTTAAGAAAAATGTTTATATATTAAATATATTTATAAAACACAAACTTTTTGAATGTGATTAATCACCATTCATCGTTTGACAGCTCTGATTTATATTTATGAAACATTATACAAAAATCTAATTTCTGGTGTACAAACTGAACTATTTTTATGCGTACAATTTATTTTTATTTATTTTTTTATTTCAAGTATTGACCATCAGATTTCTGAATTTGATGTTTTGGTGGAAAGTGTTGAACAAGGCCATGATTTACAATAGTAAAGTTTTGATTTTGCATGTCTAGAGAGGAGAATTTAAAGAGCTGTAGTATTTTGTTTCACAGGTTATGAAAAACTTTATATATAACTTTGTGTATTTACTTTTTCAGAATGGAGAAAAAAAAAAAAAGTCATGAATATTTATGTAGTCAGTATAAACTTTTTTTTTTTTTTTTTTTAAATATATATATATATTATTTTTTGGTTTGAATTTTTATATAGTCAGTATGAACTTTTCCAGTTTTGCTTATATTGAAATATTGTGATCTAAAATCGAAATATATTGCATATATGTTGCTAATTATGAGATCAGTCTCTCGTAAATGATTTTTAATATCTCAATCCCTATTTGTAAGTTTTCATGCATTGAGAGAACTTCCAAGGCCTCTTCAAACACGTGATCACATCAAAAATTTGCTTATGGACGTTACGTTTTGAAACCATTTCAAGGCCAGGCTGTTGTGAAATGCAGTCCGATGACATGTAGGAAGGTTGATACGAGCTTCACTGGTGCGTGATAGTTCAGCGCTCTGGCTGGTTACCCAAAGCCACTGGTTGATGAATGAGGAACTGAACTAACCATGTAAACATTAGACATTTGTCAGCAGTTATACTGACACACATTTCCTGTTTTCCAGGTCAACTGCCCCTGTTTATCACCTATCAACTGCCACTTCAGAGACTCCGCCCCTGGCCCCGCCCTCCAGAGATGACTGATGCCCAGAAGGCCAATGAGCTCCCTGAATGCCCCACAGAGGGCGGGGCCACAACAGAGGAGCAGGACATGCCCCTGAGACAAGAGACCACGCCCACCAGCTCGCCGACGTGCGAGGAGCCAATCAGCTCGCAGAGTCCTGACAAACAGCCCGCCCCCGGCCTGCTCTCCATGCCATGCTTACTAAAGGAGCTTCATAGAGACTCCGCCCCCGGGCAGCCGCAAGAAACGGACCCGCCCTCAACCGCCGCCCAATCCTGCGCGCAGGAAGACAGCGATTCCTCCGTCTGCCTGCGGTCGCCTTCATCCTCCGGTCACCTGGGAGACTCCGACACGCTTTCGTCGGCGGAGGAAGCGCCGGCACCCGTTCAGACGGCCGGAAGAAAGTCGCGGCGTTCGCATTCTGAGAGCGACACGTCCTCGGTCGCAATGGCGGCCAAGAAGAACCGCTGCCAGGAGAAGCAGGTGAACGGGCGTTTGCGCGTCAGAGGCCCGCGCAGCCAGCAGCAGAAGCAGCGCATGCGACAGCTGCGGCAGAAACGCGAGGCGGCGGCGAGACGCAAACCCGACGTGCTTCAGGACAGCAGCACCAGCGACAGCGACATCACAGCCCACTCGTCCTCATCCTCGCCGCTAACGGCCTCGTCCGACAACGAGGGAGAGACAATCAACTCTCACGCACCAGGTAACTGAACATACACAGCATTTTGTCTAGGCTACTTTGTGTGGACACGCATACATCACCAACAAATCCCGAAACAAATCGATTCGCTGATGCATCACAGTTCTTTCTCAGATGATTCTGGGTTGATTCACAAATATTCATTATTCATTTGTTTATTATGCAACAATCAAAATGACTGTTATTATCAAGAGTCTGAAAACCAGTGGAACCAATTTGCAACCTTTAATTTAATTTGTTTTATTTTTGCAATTTGACAATAATAAATATATCGTAAGGTTGCAGCAATAGATTTGTTTTAGGTTTAGATTTTTACAATAGATTTTATTTTTAGCGATATTATTAGTTATGCTAATGACGTAGATGATGGTAATAATAATATTAATGACAGTAAAACTTTACTTATCTGACCATCTAACTTTTAATGTCTGTTAAGAACATAACAGTACCAGTAAATTACAACAATAAATGTATTTATCCATCAATATTATATTGTTATTAATATTAATAATATTATTACTGTTATTAATATATTTCTTATCTATCTGACATTTCACTTAATGGCTGTTGAGTGTGTGTGTATATATATATGTGTGTGTGTGTGTGTATGTATTATATATATATATATATATATATGTAAACTACATTGTGCCAGTAAAATTACAGCAGTTTATTTTTTATTATTTTTAATTTATCATTGTGTAATTTTTTTTTAATTAATATATTAGTATTATTAATGTTATAGTAAATAATTATTTATCTGACCATCTGAATGACTAAAAACAAAACAAAAAACCTATATGGTGCCAATAAAATCACAGAAATAAGTCAATATTTATTTATTTTTTATTATTTTTTAATTTATCGTGTCATGTGCATTTTTTTAATTTGTGTTGTTGTTGTTATTATTATTATTATTATTATTATTATTAATGTTAATTACAATAAATAATTACTTGTCTGAATTTAAAATAAAACATTTAAATAGCTATATGGTGCCAGTAATCGGTAGACATTGTTTCTTTTTTATGGATTATATAATGTAGTTAAATTGGTTATTTTGGATTTAATTGACTAATTTTTATTTCTGTTTGTGGATGAGAGCAGGCATAATATAGTATAAAGAAGTATAACATCTCACTAAAGATTTTCAGCCCTGAGCTGTATAAGTAACTGGAAAAATTGAGATGCATCGAGAATCGTTTTGCAATCAGACTGTGACTCTGAATCGAAACTGAATGGTGAGGTACCTGAAGATTCCCAACTCTAGTGCTGAAACAAACCAACACCTGCAGTGAAACCATTTTGACGTTTCATTTCTCTCATGCATTGTTTGGTGCATGTTTCCTGAATGACGGAACGGTTGAATAAACACACACTCATAGATCAGGCAAATCACACACCAGTCCTGTCACAACACATGACGGATCTCCTGCAGCGGTCAGGTGTGTTTTTCTGTGCATGCATGTTGAATGACCTCATATGCAAAGCGGCAGGTGAGGAACGTTTTTCCGCTATCAGAATACAACAGCGTTCTGACCTTACACTGACCTCAGACTTTAGTGACCACTAACTCTGACTGGTCTTTAAAATCCGAGGTCAAGTGTTAACCAAATTAAGCAGCTAATTTGGGTAACATTTTTATACTTTTAATAGTCTAAAACTGTTGCTTTTCTGCTGACAAATGTTCAAGCACTAGATATTCACTAAAATAGCAATTATGCATGATGACATTTATAATAAAGTATATTTATGATCGGCAATACTGATGCACAAAATGAATTTCATTCTAATGAGTGCAGAGCAAAGTCCATTTGATTGGAGGTCAGTTGTACCAGGTATTGGATGAAAGGTTTGCATATTAGAATATCACAAGATTTTCTTCATTCTGTCTTGTCTTTCAGTTGCCTTGGTAGCTGTTGTCTTTGTGTCCTATATCTGTGGTTTGTGTGTGTAATGTGTCTGCAGGTTTCGTTTATCCTTCTACATAGTAGTTGTTAGTTAGGATATGTGTTATGTCTTCGTGGGGCCACCAGGGGGTGTTTGCCTATTTGGGGCCACATTGTTGGTGTGGCAGGAGTTGAATCTCAGTATATGTGATTGTTTGTTGACCCTGTCATAACTCTGATTATAATATATTAGTTGTGTAGTTCTATGCAGTTTAAAGGCCTGTTTGGTAGTTCCAGTATTGTTCGGTTTTGAAGGCAGATGCATTTGCAGCAGTGTTGTTTTAGTAGTAGTATTATTACTATATACTACTGTAGCATTTATTAATATAGTTTGGACTAGCTTTTATATATTTTACATTTTTATTTTAAATTTTATTTTTGTATTTTCCATTTTTATTTTAATTTTAAATTAGCTTTCATTTTTATTTAATTTTTATTTTACTTCTAAATTTGCTGTTGGCTTTATATTTAATTTCTAATTTTAGTTTTAGTAATTGTATGTGCTTTTGTCATTCTATTAGTTTATATTTCTATATAGCTTAAATTCATTTCAGTTTTAGATTTTTTTTTTTTTTTAATTTTAGTAATTTTCAACTTATTTCCGTTAGTTTGAGACAACATTTTTTTAATCTAATAGTTTTTTATCTGATATTTAAGTATTATTTATATAGTGTATTTTATTTCAGCTTTATTTTAGTTAATGAAAACAATTTAATAGTTTTATTTAACAGTATTAACAGATGCAATGTTTCAAAGTTTTTTTCCTCAAGTTACATCTGTGTATTCATCCTTTTTAAAACAGTCATCAAAGCTATACTTTTGTAACACATTCACGACTTAAAAATTACTATTACGTGTCAAACCATCCGCTCTTACCAACATTCCCATTAGGGCTGCCACGATTCCTCGATTCAATTTGAGTACTCGATTTTAAAAATCCTCGATTGCATTTTGCCCATGTCGAGTAACCGGCAAAATACCGGAAGTGGCACATTCCGTGGACGAGAATCTGTGAAATGCGTTATTAGACCATTTTCCAAGGCTGCATGATATATTAAACCCATTTAAAAATCATAATAAAGCATAATGCTATTGTAAAGTCACAAATGCTACAATTCAGTTAAATAAATATATGCGTTGCAGGTTTAATATATGCTTTTTAATTATTTACATGCGTGTAGGTTACGTACCTACGTTTCAGAGAGGCTCCGTTCACAGTAAATGCTGCTACACACGAACTGTTATCATTTACAAGTGTGGAGCGTTTCAAACTCCATCTCTGCATATTGTTGTGAGTTTGGGTTTATTACACCGTTCATCTGGTAATGCAACGTGCACCATTTCATCAGATTTGTAAGGTAAATCATTTATAAACCTACGCGAACACAGTAGAATACATCAATATCTTCCTCAGTATGCTAACCGTTCATTGCGATTTCAAAAAAGTTTAAACCCTCACGTTTAAACCTTTTGATGTCCACACGTTCAAGGAATTACATTGGCTGTAGCATTTCTATCATAAAGAAATGGCCAAATATGAAAGTGGATATTTTAATTAAATGTTGTCGAGTCAATATTAAACAAGGATTAGGCCTAGATTGCGCAGTAAAGTGTAAAAACGATTGTCAGGCCGTTGGCGCCCTCTGCAGGCATTTGTTATAATGCGTAATGTACATTGCTCTGTTTATAATACTTTATGTATTTTAACAGTTTTGTTCAATAAAACCAATGATTACTTGCTTTTGATACTTTATTTGAACTAATTATTGCCTCATTGCTATTATATATGAATTTTAAGTAATTTTAAAGGCTATTGTTTGCTTAGGTCTGTTTTTATTGCTACAAAAAAATAATTATAATAGTCTCGTTACTCAGTTAATCATCAGAATAATCAACCGATTACTCGATTACTAAAATAATCATTAGTGACAGCTCTAATTGCCATTATGGATAATTTGTGAGGTCTCTGATTAGGTTTGTGTAATATAAAATTTAGCCTTTTTATTTACATAATGTCTCTCGAGATGGTGTTTGTTGTTCAGAAACACATCTGCTCTGTGATATACAACTCGGTACAGCAGTAGTCGACTAGTCTTTCAGACAAGTTAGTTTCAAACATCTCTAGTTGTTACACTTCTGTCTTTATTTCTTCACATGTAATATTCTGAGGGCCTGAGGGTTGGTTGGTGTTATAGTGGTTAAAAATCTGGTATCTACCTCACTGTTGTGATCTTTAAGCCGTCTTTAGTCATGTGACCGTTGGTGAACTGTACCCAGAATGCACTGCGAGAGCTGCATGATTTTCCCCAGCATGCTCGCCGGTGTGCACGCAATAACGCCGCCACTTTCTGCCTTCCTGTGTGTCTGACGTCTCTCTCTCGGCACTGCCGTCTGTCTTTAAGCTGGCCATCGCCGAGCCGACGCTTCCGGAGCATCAGCACGTGGGCGGGGCCAACTCAACATGGGCGTGGCCAGCGGAACCCTGGGCGGAGTTTTGGAGGAAGCTCTTACGCGATTCGCCGCGATGCAGCGACAGACCGAGGAGCGCTTTCGCGTGTGGATGGACAGACTGACCCGCCTGCATTCGGACGATGACCTTTCCTCCAGCGAAAATCAAGAGGGGCGGAGCCACGTTAGCTCGTTCCTGCCTTCATCAGAGTCGCAGGAAACGCTGGCGGCCTATCAGATGGCTCAACTCAGCGCCATCACCGTTCCACCGTCTCAGACTGCCGGCGTCAATGGAAACGCGGAGCCGTCTGAACCGAACGTTTAAAGAACGTTGACGCAACACAACTGTGCCGACTCGATTCGACCGCTGAAGTGGAGGCTTAGGACAGTGCACAAATTTTCTCTTTATCTCTTATTAAATTCATCTTCATTCTGGCTTCCACATTTCTCTCTTTCTCTCTTAAAGGATCAGTTTTCCTACAAGTTAAACCTTTACTCATCCTCATGCCTTTCCAAACCCATTTGGTTTTCTTTTCTTTTTTTTGTAGCTGTTTTAGTACATCACGTTAAACAAAATTAAAATGAGAAATGTCTATTTCAGTCAACTTTTACTTTTAGGTTTTTGCATATTTTTTTATATCAAGTTAAACAAAAGTAAAATAAGAAATGTTTGCCTTGGTAACTAGATGAAATAAAGGTTTTTATTTTATTTCAGTTAATTTTTTATTTATTTTACGTAATGAAAATTATGGCTTTTGTTGACTATAATAACCCTGGCTCTATAAATGCAATAAAAAAAATTCAGTTTCATTGAATTACGACTTAAATTTTGGTCTCTTCCTTGCATAAAACTATTGTATGATTTCAGAAGATGTTGATTTGTAGTGCACAAGTTATATGGAAGGCTTTTATGCTGATTTTTATGATTTTTTTTTTTTTTTTTTTTTTTTTTTTTGGAGGTTGACAGACCTAGTCACCATTGGTTAAAAAAAAAAAAAAAAGGAGCCAGGATATTCTAAAATTCAGATAAGGCGTTCAGTGGAAATAATGATTTTATATGGGTTTGAAACGACATGAGGATGAATAAATAATGACAGAAATTTCTTAAACCATTTCTTTAACTTCATCTGTCTTTCTTCTATTAACATTTTCCATTGTTTTATATTGGCATCTCAGGGCCGCCCTCCACACTCAGTGCCTTTGCGATCTCATTTCTTTGGGAGAGCCAATTTCTTCCACTCACCTGGAGATGAATCATTTGAAAGAATCATTTGTCTTGCCTGTAGAACTGTTTCATGACATTATTTCCACAAGAGACTTCTGAAGTTTCGCCTCGACTGCCATGTGTCTTTTTGTCTTCATCTGGGCCGGCATGTCTACCAAAGAATTCTTGTTTGCATTGTGGATTGGTTTAGGTTCTTATTTAATCGCTTCTTCCAAAAGCGGAATATGCATGATATAAGCTGACAACAGAGTGCTGTAATGTAATGACAGCCTGTGCATTGGTTTTTATGCTGAATACTAAACTACGACACACAACGAACATCAAACACTAATAGAAACAGTCCGTGATGCACATGCCATTTACGGGTGATTCTACTACTACTACTGGACGCAATTTCTAAAGCAAGAGATATTATAGACAAAAAAGTGATCATGTATCTATTTAAGGGTGATTTCCATAAAAAACATGTCAGTGTCATATTTTACCCTAAAGTTGATGTTTATATAAAGACAATGAAGCCTAAATTTAGAAACATTAAGTTTTAATGCATTTTGAAATTATTTTAGTGACAGTTATGCACATTAATTACTGTAATGCATCTGGTTGTTTGTGCTTCTCATTATATTATGGTTTAATCATTTTTTAATAAAAAAAATTGGCAAATAAAATGCAGCACAACAAATAGTGATATATAAATGGTTTAACATTTGAAAAAAAAAAAGGTTCATGTTACTGCAATGGGAGAATTTCTTTAGCAAAATCTTAATTTTTATTGTCACAATTTCAAAATTATTAATATGCATGAAAATAGACTTAATTATATTGCCGAATATAATTTCATGTCATTTCTCTTTGATTTTAGGGTGAAATATGCGCTGGCCAGATTTCATGAGATTCGCCCATCATGTGCTTCCTACACACTAACACAAACACTCCTAGTCAAGGTTTACTGTAGTTGCTGACTTACAGGAGGACTTGAAAGATGTTTGCTGTACTGCTTTACTGTATAGAGTGTCTGAAGGAGATTGTTTACGTTTTTGTGTCTTTTTGTGTAATAATAACCAGGCTGCCTAAGTTTAGTGTCATAATGTTTTAGATGGAGGACAGAATTTCCTTCCTTAGAAACCAAGAAATGAGTAACCAGAGATAGATGTCTTTTTATTTGTTCCAAATATGTTTTCTTTATTTTTAATGTCCTATACTACTGCCTCACCGAACGTAAAAGTGTGCCAGGCGACGTTCAGTTGTTTTCGTGTCTATGTAACACATTACTGACGTGTGATATCTGCTCTGTCATTAGCTGGTGAATAAAATATACTAGTATTTTTACCAGCATTCATCTGTTTTGCCTGACTGTCATAGCTTTATTATCCAGGTAGTTTTTATTTAATGTCCATGCACGGGTCGTGTGCTGTGCTGTCTATGATCACAGACTTTTGAAAACAAGAAAAAGATTGACCCTTTTTACTTTAATAATACATCCTCCTGGTCTTATAAAGAACAGATCATCAGTGCACATTCATTTATAAAAGAAAAAAGTTTGTCTTTGTAGTCTTAAGGTAACAAAACCCTTCAAACATAGAGACGCACGTTCAATTCCTGATGGATAAACTAAAGTCCTGACACATTTTTACTGGCGAATATCCTCTTTCTCTTAGAAAATATTGCATTACAGACAAAAATGGGATTCTGAATACTTTTTCAGTGAAAAAAGGCATTATTTGTCAATCATTTTGTCAGTATTCAATTAAAAAAAACAGAGGTGCCTTAGCTTAGATCAATGATGCAGTTCAAAAATGAAATACAAAACCTGGACTGAGAAGATAAAAAGATTGAATCCAGTATTTGATGATAATACAGCATAAAGAGAAACTTAAGCTATTTTTTGGTCATTTTTGACTGAACGCCAAAAAAGTATATTTATGGATCTATTTTTATGGAAGTTGTTTTAGTACAATGCGATTACATTAACGGAATAGCTCAGCAAAAATGAAAATTCTGTCATTTAGTCTGTCAAGTTCTTTCCAAACCTGCATGAGTTTCTTCCTTCTGTTGATCACAAAAGATGATGTTTTGAAGAATGTCAAACAGTTGGCGGTAGCCATTGACTTCCATAGTATGGGGAAAAAATACTATGGAAGTCAATGGCTACTGTCAGGATTCTTCAAAATATCATCTTTTGTGCTCCACATGAGGATTAAAGCTTTATTGCTTGTTAAACAAATTTTGTGCATTTAATGGAAGTGCTGTTTAAATTTCATTTTTTGTCTAGGGAATAATAAAATAATAATATTTGCAAAACATTCACTTTAATCTTTAATCCTGCTATAGATAGATTTTCAAAAGAAACAAATTAGACTAAGAAATAAATCTCAAAGCAGAATTATGCACATACAGATATGGTGGCGAATCTTCTGAACGGGGGGGTGTGTATGTGTGTTGCAGTGGGTCCTGCAGTGATTGGACACTATGATATTTCTGACACTCACTCCGAACAGGAACAGCAGTCGCAGTCGCTCTCAGGTTCGTTTTTACTCAGTCTCAAGGATGGTAGTTTGACTGTACACTTGCACACAATGGCTGCGTCCCAACTCACATACTAATATTTGGCTGGGAAACTTGAAGTACTTTCAGAAATGATTTTAGTGTGCATCTATACATGCTTTTTAATCCCTTGCACTACCAAAAAGAAGGGTGTTTTTTTTTTTTTGGGTGCACTTTTGCCCTTTTCTATTGACAAAAGTTGGAAGTAACTACAGTAGTTTAGTTATTAGGGATGTGATTTATGAATTTGAAGTATTCAATCAACTGACAACTTTAATTTTGAACAAAACGACTTTTTGTGAACCCAGCTGGGCTGCAACCACCTCATTTGGCACTACAACCAATCGTGTAATTTAAATGTTGTGTTTAAGTACTTTTAGTGTGTGAATTGTGATGCAGCCATTTCCTCACTGACTTACCTCACATTTACTGAGATGAATATGTTCTGGCCTCAACTACAGGATATTTTGTATTCAGTAGTGAAATCCAGACAGTTTGTCAGGTGCTGTTTGATTTCTGTTTGTGTTGTGTTTTTGTGTATGTGTGTTTTGTTCCTGTTGTTTTACATCAGTTTCTCTCATATTTCATTCTGAGGATGGCAGTGAATGTTGAAGCAGTAGGTTTTTTGTAGTTTTGCTGAATGTAGTGTGTTGTGTTTGTGTAGGTGCAGTAGAAGTCCAGCCATCTCAGGTGAGTCTGGCATCCACAGACAGTGAAGTGGAGATCGTTGGAGTTCAGGAGAACGCCAGGTGAGCCGATCCTCATCATTCAGCAGTCATTTAGTAGTATTCATATGCTAAATAGGTAAGCAATAACATGCACATGATATTTTGGTTCTAAACAATAATTTGCAGAACTGTACATTGGTGATTTTACTACATTTAAACAATTCTTGTAGAATTGCTATTTATCATGACATTTTAGTAATTGTGAACCTGTGACTATTATATATATTTAAAAAAAAAAAATCATTAGTCACACCAAAGGGCTGTTTTTCTTACATGCAAAAACAGTAAAAAGTGATTTAAAAATAAAATGACTGGTTGCAGCACCTATATATATATATATATATATATTTATATATATATGTGTGTGTGTGTATATTTTTAATACTGTATATGCAACAAAACAAAACTGTAGCTAATTTGAATGGTCTTGATTCT
>JAFVLL020023511.1:0-23203 GCA_021397915.2 Tor tambroides | reverse complement strand
TTAATAAATGACTTACTGAATCATTCAAATCAAATGATTCGTTCAAAATGGCTGATTCAATAGAAACTAAACAAGTGAGACCATCTGAATGGACCATTGAATCACAGGCTCACTCGATTCCTTCAAAAACTGATTCATTCATGGAACGAAACACCGTGTTGCTATGCGCTGTTGTGCTCGTGGCCTCGCGCACGTGCTAATATAGGCCTACAGAAAAGTACATTGCTTGTGCAATGAATATAAAAACGTAAAAACTCATACATGGGTATTTTTTGTTTCATTGCTTGAATTATAAGGGCATTCTAACTGTATTCTAATGGGCTTCATCGCGCAGTGAATGCTTTTGGACACTCAAGACGTTTTTTTTTTTTCTTCCAAAGTTGGATAATGTCAGCTCTCCTATCGTCTCTCAGTCCCTCACAGTCACACATACATTGTGTCAGGAGAACGTCTTTAAATTCTAATCAAAATCATCCCTTTTGTTGTCTTTTTAAAGAACTTCAAAAGTTGCACTTGAATCATTTTGCGAGAAAAATGACGAAATTGCTTCCGCTTGTACGCAGCTTGTTACAGTACCAAGTTCTGATTGGCCAGTCGCCGTTATTTAGTTTGTAAATGATCGTAAATAGAGAATTTTAACATTTCATGTGCATAAGTTTTACGTAATACACGAAATTAATAATCCAAGGGGGATGGTAAGGGGGGGATGGTGGTTTTACAGAGGCGATGCTTTTTGTAATTTTTTTTTTTCGACCAGGGGGATGCCATCCCCCCGCATCCCCCCTCAATTCCAGACCTGGTTATAACTACTGTATAGTATTGTAGTATTTATTAATATTTTGGATTAACTTTTAATATTTGCCATTTTTATTTTAATTTAATTTTTTTATGTTTGTATTTTTTCATTTAAATTTTGAATTAACTTGTATTTTCGTTTAATTTTTAATTTTAGTAATTTTATGTACTTTTGTCATTAATTTTTATTTCTGTATAGCTTTAATTTTCTGTTTTACATTTAGTAATGTTAGTAATTTTATTTTCAACACATTTTATTTCAGTTAATTGTCAAGGCAACATTTCCAAGTTACTTTTAAGTTTTTCACCTAATTTGCAAGTATTATTTATGTATAATATTTTATTTCAGCTTGTATTTTAGTTAACAAAATCCATTTTTTAATAGTTTTAGAAAACAATAACAACGCACGCAATGTTTCTAAGGTATTTTCCCCTGAAGTTATGCCTGTAAATTCATCCTTTTTAAATCTAAGCTTTACTCTTGTGCACATTCACCACCTTAAAAAATTGCTAGCACTTGTTAAATCATCTGATCTTACTAACATTCCTGTTATCACACATAATTCGTGAGGTCTTTGATTAGGTTTGCGTAATATCCTGTTAATTAGCCTTTTTATTCATTGATTATCTCTCAGGATGGCATTTATTGTTCAGAAATTCATCTGCTCTCTGATATGCCTCTGAACAAGCATAATGAATTAGTAGTAGTTGACTAGTTTTTCAGACAGTTGTTACACTTCTGTCTATTTCTTCACATGTAATATTCTGAGGGTTGGTATCTTCCTCACTGTGTGATCTTTAAGCCATCTTTAGTCATGTGACCATTGGTGAACTGTACCCAGAATGCACTGCGAGAGCTGCATGATTGTCCCCAGCATGCTCGCCGGTGTGCACGCAATAACGCCGCCGCTTTCTGCCTTCCTGTGTGTCTGACGTCTCTCTCTCGGCACTGCCGTCTGTCTTTAAGCTGGCCATCGCCGAGCCGACGCTTCCGGAGCATCAGCGCGTGGGCGGGGCCAACTCGACATGGGCGTGGCCAGCGGAACCCTGGGCGGAGTCTTGGAGGAAGCTCTTACACGATTCGCCGCGATGCAGAGACAGACCGAGGAGCGCTTTCGCGTGTGGATGGACAGACTGACCCGCCTGCATTCGGACGATGACCTTTCGTCCAGTGAAAATCAAGAGGGGCGGAGCCACGTTAGCTCGTTCCTGCCGTCGTCGGAGTCGCAGGAAACGCTGGCGGCCTATCAGATGGCTCGACTCAGCGCCATCACGGTTCCACCGCCTCAGACTGCCGGTGTCAATGGAAGCGCAGAGCCGCCTGAACCGAACGTTTAAAGAGCAGTGACGCAACACAACTGTGCCGACTCAATTCGACCGCTGAAGTGGAGGCTTAGGACAGTGCACAAACTTTCTCTTTATCTCTTACTAAATTCATCTGCATTCTGGCTTCCACATCTATCACCTTCTCTCTATTAAAGGATCAGTTTTCCTGCAAATTAAACATTTACTCATCCTCATGTGTTTTTGAACCCATTTGGCTTTCTTGCATGCAACACAAAATGTGAATTTTTGAGGAATATTGTGTTAATTTGATGAAAGTGAACAAGAAACCGAGCCTGTCAAGCTCCAGGCAGTGTTGTTTTACTAAGGTTGTTTAACATATATTTACAATATATGAAAAGTTACAGTTTTTCATATTTTTTGTTTATTTTAGTATATTATTTTAGCAAACAAAATTCAAATGAGAAATGTCTAGTTCAGTTAACTTTTTAGTTTTTAACTTGCGTTAAATTTTTACGTTTTATTTATCTTTGTTATTTTGTTATTTGCTTTTTTTTTTTTTTTTTTTTTTTTTTTTTTTTTTTGTACGTTAATCAAAAATAAAATAAGATGGAGTGGTTCATTTTTAATTTGTTTTACATACGGAAAAAAATATAAAAACCCTGGCTCTTGAAATGCTTTAAAAAAAAAAAGTTTCATTGAATTAGAAAAATATTAAACCATATTTAATAAAAATATTGTATGATTTCAGAAGATGTTGATTATAGTGTGCGAGTTATATGGAAGGCTTTTATGCTGTTGTTTTTTTTTATGCTGTCTTTTTTTTTTTTTGGAGGTTAACAGACCCAGTTGCCATTGCGAAAAAGAGCCAGGATATTCCAAAATTCAGATTTGGCGTTCAGTGGAAATAATAATTTAATATGGGTTTGGAACGACATGAGGATGAATAAGACAGAAGTTTCTTAAACCATTTCTTTAACTTCATGTGTCTTTCTTCTATTAACATTTTCCGTTGTTTTGTACCGGCATCTCAGGGCCGCCCTCCACACTCAGTGCCTTTGCGATCTCATTTCTTTGGGAGAGCCAGTTTCTTCCACTCACCTGGAGATGAATCATTTAATTTGTCTTGCCTGTAGAACTGTGTCATGACGTTATTTCTACAAGACTTCTGAAGTTTCGCATCGACTGCCATGTGTCTTTTTGTCTTCATCTGGGCCGGCATGTCTACCAAAGATCTCTTGTTTGCATTGTGGATTGGTTTAGGTTCTTATTTAATCGCTTCTTCCAAAGCGGAATATGCATGATATAAGCTGACAACAGAGCGCTGTAATGTAACGACAGCCTGTACATAGGTTTTATGCTAAATACTAACTTACGACACACAAACGAAAATCAAACACTGATAGAAACAGTCCATGATGCACATGCAATAAACGGGTGATTCTACTACTTCTACTGGACACAATGTCTAAAGCAAGAGATACTGATCACTTTTTTGGCTATAGGTATCTATTTAAGGGTGATTTCCATAAAAACGTGTCCGAGTCGTATTTTACCCCACAAAACCTAAATTTAGATACATTAAGTTTTAATGCATTTTGAAATTATTTTATTGACCGTTATGCACATTAATTTCTGTAATGCATCTGGTTGTTTTTACTTTGTGTTGATGCTTCTCATTATATTGTGGTTTCTGAAATATCCCATAATACAATAATAAAAAAAAAAAAAATTAAATGCAGTACAACAAATACTGATATATAAATAGTTTACTTTGAATATTGTAATATTTAAAAAAATAAATAAAAAAATTCATGTTTCTGCAATGAGAACTTTTTTTTTTTCCAGCAAAATCTTCTTAATTGTTAATGTCACAATTTCAAAATTATTAGTATGCATATAAATAGACGTAAATATATTGCCAAATATAATTTCATGTCATTTCTTTTTGATTTTAGGGTGAAATATGAGCTGGTCAGATTTCATGAGATTCGCCCGTCATGTGCTTCCTCCACACTAACACAAACACTCGTAGTCAAGGTTTACTGTAGTTACGGACTTACAGGAGGACTTGAAAGCTGTTTGCTGTTCTGCTTTACTGTATAGAGAGTCTGAAGGAGATTGTTTACGTTTTTATGTCTTTTTGTGTAGTAATAACCAGACTGCCTAAGTTTAGTGTCATAATGTTTTAGATGGAGGACAGAATTTCCTTCCCTCCTTAGAAACCAAGAACGAGTAAACGGAGATAGATGTCTTTTTATTTGTTCCAAATATGTTTCTTTATTTTTAATGTCCTATACTACTGCCTCACCGAACGTAAAAGTGTGCCAGGCGACGTTCAGTTGTGTTTTCATGTCTATGTAACACATTATTGACGTGTGATATCTGCTCTGTCGTTAGCTGGTAAATAAATATACAAGTATTTTACCAGTATTCACCTGTTTTGCCTGACTTTCATAGTCTTATTATCCAGGTAGTTTACCTTTAATGTCCATGTATGGGTCTTGTGGTGTGCTGTCTATTATCTCAAACTATAATTTTGTTGAACGTTTTTTTTTTTGTTTTTTTTTACTCTTTTGAAAACAAGAAAAATATGACCATATTTACTTTAAAAACACATCCTTCTGGTAGGGCTGGGCAATATATCTCATGCGATATGCATGCGCATCTCGTCAGTAAAGCCGGTTCCTTGATTAGCGGTAAATCTCCATCACCTGTTTTCAAATGGAGCGGCGTTTAATACACGGAGCCATAGTTCACTGACAAACAGAGCAATATCGCGTTTCATTATCGTAGATGGTATAACTCCGATAATGAAAGCGATCCATTGCGTAATCAGGTGATCCGTGTGATGCAACTCAGCGAGCTGGAAGTCAAGGAACCGGCAGCTACTGGCGGTGTAGATGCGCATGCATATGGCATGAGATATATTGCCCAGCCCTACCTTCTGGTCTTATAAGGAACAGTTCATCAGTGCACATTATTCTATAAAGGAAAAAAGTTTGTCTTCAATAATAGAGAGACGTACATTCAATTCCTGATGGATAAAATAAAGTCCTTACACATTTTTACTGTCGAATATCATCTTTCACTTGTTGCATTACAGAAAAATAGGGATTCTGAACACTTTTTCCAGTGAAAAAAGGCATTATTTAAGGATAATTTTGTCAGTATTCACTCAAAAACTGAGCTTAGATCAATGATGCAGTTCAAAAAGAAATATAAAACCTGTGCTGAGAAAAAAAAGAAGTTGATAAAAAGATTGAATCCAATATTTGGTAATAATATAGCATAAAGAGAAACTTATACGCTATTTTTTTTATTTTATTTTTTGGTAATTTTTGACTGTGAACGCCACAAGTGTAACGTAAAGTGTAAGTGTTTTAGGGAAGTTTTTTGAGCAAAGTCAGTACGTTTTAGTCCAATGAGATAACATTAAAGGAATAGCTCACCAAAAATGAAAATTCTGTCATTTACTCTCACTCAAGTTCTTGCTCTGAGTTTCTTTCTTCGACACTTTGAAGAATGTTGGTAACCAAAAAGTTGGCGGTAGCTGTTGACTTCCATAGTTTTGTAAAATAGTCGATGTCTACCATCAGCATTCTTCAAAATATTGTTCAGCATGAGGGTTAATGCTTTATTGCTGGCAAAACGTCTGTTGTGCATTTAATGTAAATACGGTTTAAATTAGATTTTTATTTAGGGAATAATAAAATGATGTGTGGCAGTCGGCAGTATGCTACAAATGCAGTTTAAACCTAAAAGCAAAACATTCAATGTTTCACTTTTAATCTTTAATCCAGCATTTGGATTAAATCTAGATAGATTTTCAAAAGGAACTAATTAGACTAATAAATGTGTCAGCAGAATTCAGCACATACAGATCTTCTGAACAGCGTGTGTGTGTGTTGCAGTGGGTCCTGCAGTGATTGGACACTATGATATTTCAGACACTCACTCTGAACAGGAACAGCAGTCGCAGTCGCTCTCAGGTTCGTTTCTACTGTAGTTTGACTGTACATTCGTACACAATGGCTGCGTCCCAACTCTCATACTAATATTAGATTAGCAAACTTGTAGTACTTTCAAAAATGTTCGTCAATGCGTGCTTTTAGATCACAATCCCTTGCGCTACCAAAGAGACATTTTGTGATTTTTGTGCAATTTCACCTTTTTCCGTAGACACAAGTGGGAAGCAGCTACAGTAGTTTTGTTATTATGGATGTGATTTCATGAATTTGAAGTATTCAATCAACAAAATGACTTATGCAAAACCATTGGGGCCGCAACATGCCACCACAGTTTCCACTACAACCAATCATGTGTAATTTAAACGTTGCGTTTAAGCACTTTTAGTGTGCGTATTGTGATGCAGCCATTTCCTCATTGACTTACCTCACATTTACTGAGATGAATATGTTCTGGCCTCAACTACAGGACATTTTGTATGCAGCAGTGAAATCCAGACAGTTTGTCAGATGCTGTTTGATTTGTGTTTTTGTGTATGCGTGTTTTGTTCCTGTTGTGTCACATCCGTTTCTCTCACACTTCATTCTGAGGAAGGCAGTGAATGTTGAAGCTGTAGGTTTTTTGTAGTTTTGCTGAATGTAGTGTGTTGTTTGTGTAGGTGCAGAAGTAGTCCAGCCATCTCAGGTGAGTCTGGCGTCCACAGACAGTGAAGTGGAGATCGTTGGAGTTCAAGAGAACGCCAGGTGAGCCGATCCTCGTCATTCAGCAGTCATATAGTAGTATTCATAGGCTAACTCGGTAATCAATAACATGCACATCATATTTTGGTTCTAAACAATAATTTGCAGAATTGTAAATTGGTAGTTTAACTACATTTAAACAACAATTCTTGTAGAATGTATCATGACCTTGTAGTAATTGTGAAACTACGCTGAATATTTGGACTATTATTTAAAAAAAAAAATTTAATTAAAAATCATTAGTCACACCACACAACTATTTTTTTTTAGAATAAAAAAAAATGTAAAAAGTGATTAATAAACAAATGACTGGTTGCAGCTCCTATAATAGCCATTTTTATATGCACTTTTATCATTCTTTTAGTTTAAAGTAACCCTTCCAAAGTCATTTTTAATGTAAGTGGATTTCAGTTTAAATGAAATGGGAGGAAATAGGATTTAACTTAATTTTAGTACTTTACAAAAGGGCATTTATTTATGCATTGGGTATCATCATGAACTTTCTGCATTTACAGGGTTTTCTTAAAGTATTAATTCACTAATGATGGCATTAAATTGGAGCAGAAAGTCATTTCATAAAGTCATGGCCTCAAATGTTGCATGCACTGCAAAAAATGAATATCGTTCTCAGTATTTGTTTTCCCATACAAATATCTAAACATTCTTAAATCAAGATACTTACTTGAGATATAACACAAGAAATCTTGTTTTTTGAGAAATTAAACAAAACTGAGTTTATGCTTAAATCAAGAGCAAATATTTGCCAGTGAGAAAAATATTAGAGCAAGAAAAAAATATCTGCCCATGGGCTCAGAAAAATCAACTTAATTCAAAGGGAAAACAATAATAAAGTCACTTTTTGTTCAATTTCTCAGAAAACAAGACATCATTTTGTTACTCAAGTAAATCTTTCTTGATTTGAGAATGTTTACATCTTTGAACTGCAAAATGAGGCATAAATACCAAGTAAGGTATTCATTCATTTGTTGCCAAGAATTTCAACTTTGATCTCATATTTAAGACTTCTTAAGGCTTTCATCTGTGGAAGGGTGGATTTAGACCAGCAGAAACCCTGTTTATTTAATTTTTCGATGTTTTTTTTTTTTTTGGTGACTGTTGTAATGTTATTTTCAGCGTGGTCTCGAGGTTTCCTCGCGGTGGAGTGATCCAGTCGCTTTCTTCCTGGAAGCAGAGGGCTCCGGCTCAGTGGACGTCCGTCTCGGCGCAGTCCGGCTGGGTTCCTCCTCCTGAGGTGGTGGATCTGACACTGGATGAAGACCGGCACAGATACCTGCTGTGATCAAACACACTCACACACACACGCTTAGATACACACTCATATACATGTGACTGGTGGGCCGAGTGACTCAAACCATCGTGACTGTTGAATCTAAGAACACAGAATGATGCTTTCATTAAATGAAAAACACTTCAAACTGCTCAGTGTTTGCTTCTGATACACTTTGATATGCCTGAAGAATTATTTGCTACTGTGAGACTGCAATGTGAGTAAATGACAGCAGATTTTATAGGGTGGGAATGGTTAATGAGCAAATACTGTACCAAGTTCTCCCAAGTCAGGTATCAAATCTACTGGTCTGAAATACTCACTTCTTTAAAAATCTTAAAAACAAAATATGGGGCTTCCTTATAGAAAAATAATACTGAATGTAAACAGGTGAATCTCACAAAAACTGGTCATATTTCACAAGTCTGTTTTTAGTACTATTAAGATTTTTGAATTGTTAGTCATTTTTAAAAAAAGACTATAATTTGAAATATTTCAAATGTTGTACTGATTTAATTCAAAAAAATATTTAATTTTTATTATATTATTAAAATAATTTTATTTTGACGTTGTTGTGTTTTTTTTTTGTAATACAGTAAATCATGGATGCTCTACGTTAGAGTGTCAAATTTAGAAAATGTTAATCATCCTAAAAATATGCTGTTTATTTCTTTATTCAAAATATAATTTCTTGTTTTTCTTTTCTTTTCCACATTGATTTTGGGGCATTTTTGTGAGATTCCGCTGAAAAAAGTTTAATCGCTCATCAAACCTCAGTCATTTCATAATGGCAAATCAGGGATGTTTTACTTTGTCACATCCTCAGATTTCAACGTCTTCTCTTCTTTTGAGTCACTTCGCCCCCCTGAAAAAACAGCCACACTTACATGATCCTGCTGTCGGCCTCAGGATTCGCTTGCTGAACCGCCCCAGCCCCTGTTTTTGTGATGTAACTTCCTGTTAAGCTGCTGAAGAGCTGTTAGCCGAGACCTTAACGCAAACCTGCTGGTCTTACTCTCAGCGGAGCCGGAGTGAACGCCCCACTGCTCTGCGTGTGTTCACTGTCAATCATTTGATGCTGCTCTGCTGTGTGGGGAGAAGCCTTGGATTGTGTGTTCCTCACCTAATACTGCTTTCACAATACGTCTGTGTGCGTGCGAGTGCGTGTGTGTATCCTGAGCATGTTCATTACATACATCTTGCATTGTCATGAAACGGTCCCTTGCTTTTATTATGCCAATGGAACTTCTTATTCAAATACACTAGTAGTCAAAAGTTTGGAATTATTATGGTTTTTTCATGTTTTTGAAAGAAGTCTGTTATGCTCATCAAGGCTGCTTTTATTTGATAAAAATATAGAAAAAAAATCATTTTTGCGAAATATTATTACAATTTAAAATAAGTGTAAATATGTTGTAAAATGTCATTTATTCCTGTGATCAAAGCTGAATTTTCAGCATCATTACTCCCGACTTCAGCGTCACGTGATCCTTCAGAAATCATTTTAATATGCCGATTTGCTGCTCAAGAAATATTCGTATTATTATTAATGTTGAAAACCATTTTTGCTGTGTAATATTTTGTAGCAACAGTGATACACTACTACATTCAAAAGTTGCGGTAAGGATTTTTTAAGAGAAGAAATTAATACTTTTATTCAGCATTAAATTGAATACAGGTGACAGTAAAGACATTTAAAGACAAAATAAGCAGCACAACTGTTTTCAACACTGATGGTGATAAATGTTTCTTGAGCAGCATATTAGAATGATTTCTGAAGGATCATGTGACACTGAAAACTGGAGTAATGATGCTGAAAATTCAGCTTTGATCACAGAAATAAATTGTATTTTAAAATATATTGAAGTAGAAAACATCCATTTGAAATGATAATATTTTCTCAATATTACAGTTTTTATTGTATTTTAATCAATAAATACAGCCTTGGTGGGCAGAATAGACGTCTTTAAAAAATATTAATAATTCCAAACTTTTGAACTGTAGTGTATCTTGTTGTGAATACAATCAGTGTGTGATGAGAAAAAAAACAGTAATTTTTGTTCTAAATGGGGGCTAATTTGCATATTTAAGCAGTTTAACCACAACTTTTGTTTTATATACATGTTTCTACGGTTGCATCATGTTATCCCAGACACCACTGAAGCTATTTATTGATATTTGCTGTGTTTTACTTGATGTTACGTATATGAATCATTTGTTCGAAGAGCAATATGAATATGCATCTTGAAAACTGTGCGTATTAAAGGGATGGTTCACCCAATAAATGAAATCTGTCATCATTTGTTCACCCCCATTTTTTTTAAAACCCATATGACTTACTTTCTGCTTTAGAAAACAGAAGATGATTTAAAGAATATTCATGCTGATTTTTTTCCCTTAAAAGTAAGCTGCATAAAAGTCATATGGACTGGTTTTATGGTGCTTTATTGTCGTTTATGGAGACTGAAAGTCACTATGCTTTCATTATATGGAAAAGAGCAACATGAACATTCTTCAAAACATCTCCTTTGGTGTTTCTCAGAAGAAAAGTAATTACATTAAGGTGACTAAATAATGACAAAATGTTCATTTCTGGGTACACTGTCCCTTTAAGTTTGAGTCTTGGCAATATATTCAGTCTGTATACCATCAGATGTAGAGAAAGGTTTCCTTTTGTTTGTTTTTTCCTCACGATTGTCACTTGTCAGACCACTGTGTGTGAGGAGCACTCACTACCTGATTGTGAATTATTCAGCTTGTGTATCGCCCTCGAACCCTGCAGGACGTTTCTGAAGCTGTGGCCATTTTGGCTCACTTAACCCCGCCTTAAACTGTGACCTGCCCCTCTGAGAGTCTGATTGGACCTTTACCTCTGTCAATCACAGGAGGTGAATAACAGCTTATTGAAAAAGGGAAAATGAAGTTCCAAAGCAGGAAAACGGATAGTAGCTGAGAAATTTAAAGGGACGGTTCATTCAAAAATTCAAGTCTCTTCTTTTACTAGCTTTCATGTCATCTGAGATTTTTTAAATATTTGTTTGAATGTCCTTTAAGATGCGTCCCTCTGTCAAACACAAGCGATTCTCAGACTTTGTCTTCTCTGCCCTCAATAGTGAAGGCAGTTGCTGGATCCCAGCTGCTGTCTCATGTTCAGGCTGCTTTTGTGAAGGAAAGGAAGTCCTTTCAGAGTTAAATGTGGGCACATCTGTCACTAGTGACTGTGGACACTAGCATTCCCGGAATGTGTCATATCTGCTTTTCCTCTGTTGGCAAAGAGCTCAGAGACAGTCCTGCACTCTCCGGGATGAAAGAGATGCATTCGGAGCGGATAGTTCACATAGAAACTAAAATAATCATTATTTAATCGCTCTCATGTTGTTCTAAACCTGTACGACTGACTTTCTGCTGTGGAACACAAAAGATGTTTAGTAGAGTTTACTAAATCAATGGGGACACGTGCTGTAAATCTCCAAAAGTGACATTAAAACACTACTAAACTAGTTCGTGCAACTTGTGCGTTTTGTTCCGAATCTTCTGAAGGCAAGCAGTAGCTTTGTGAGGAACAGTTCCAAATTTAAGGCGTTATTTAATGAAAATGTTCTTAACCGGAGCTCTCAAAACTCATTTTCACTTATGCATATTCATAGGCCTATATACAGTACTGTTCAAAAGGAGTCAGTAAGACTTTTTTTTTTTTTAAGGGAATTGAATCTTTTATTCAGCAAGGCTGCGTTAAATTGATTGAAAGTGACAGTAAAGAGATTAATAATGTTACAAATGATTTCTATTTCAAATAAATGATGTTCATTTGGACTTTCTATTCAACAAAGAATCCTAGAAAAAATATGAAGCTGCACAACTGTTTTCAACATTGATAATAATCAGAAATGTTTCTTGAGCAGCAAATCAGCATATTAGACTGATTTCTGAAGGATCATGTGACACTGAAGACTGGAGTAATGATGCTGAAAATTCAGCTGTGATCACAGGAATAAATTACATTTTAAAATATGTTCAAAAAGAAAACAGTAAATAGTAATAATATTTCACAATGTTACTGATTTTGCTGTATTTTTGACCAAATAAATGCAGCCTTGATGAGCAGGAGAGACGTCTTTTAAACATATTAATCTTAAGTCACCAAAGTGTATTTAATTACATTTTTGTGTAATGAAATGCTTTCGAAAACTGCAGCAGCATTAGTTCCCATGAACTTTCATTGTAAGGAAGAGAACATTCTGATTCTACAAAAGTTTTGTTTTCCATGAATGAAGTTGTACAGGTTTGGAACCACATAGAAGTGAGTAAAAGATGACATTTGAACTATTCCTGCTGTTGTCAAATGTTCTCCCCAGCATATCCGGCTCTTTATTTCTTAGCATTTCTAAATGCTATGTTTCAGATTTCACAGCATTGTGCCGGTGCAACTGAAGGTCTCAAGCCTCTATTATGATGACGACATCCTCCTCCTCGCCTGTGTTTGTCTTGTGTTTCCTGCTGGAATGTTGTGTAATTTGAGACAGATTTAAGCATCCTAAAACAGCAATAATCCAACACCCAGAGAACAGAGGATCAGACCTATGCGATATAAGTCACGTGATGTGAGGGGTTTGGGTTTTTATTAAGTGTCCACTGCATTAGAAAAACACTTTCCCTTTAATTTTAATCATGTTACTCTATTTTTGTTCATTTCATTTTGACAGTATTTTAAATTAACAGCAAAAGAGTGTTAATATTTTTTGCTTCCGCAAGTCTTTCTTCCTTTAAACATTTATGTAGAATAAATAAAACTATTTTAAGATAAATAAATAGAGATATTTAAAGAGTACAATTGTGATTTCTTGTGTGTGTTTTTTTTTATTGTTATTAAAATGAGTTAACAAACTTGTGTTAAACTTGTGAATGATTGACTGTAACAGAGAACAGCCAAAACTTGTATAATACAGACTCCAGTGTGGGAAAGCAGCCAGTGACCTCTGACCCCCGGGGGTCACAGCTAGGCAGCTGCCACAAGAGGCTCTGTTCATCCCTAATGACAAAGAAATAGGAGTTTCCCTCATCCAGACACCCGCAGCTGTATGTTAATGTGAGCCTGATCTGCTGGCTTTACTTCAGAAAAAGTTTTATGGTATGAATTCAGCTCTGCTATTTTTAGCCAAGATATTATAAGAGACTTAATTCAGTTTGAATAACATTTTAGGCCAAAAACCTAAACATATTTTTAATGTTTTTGAAGAAAAAAAAAGTCTCCTTCTCACCAAGGCTGCATTTATTTGAACAGAAATACAGTAAAAATTGTGAAATATTATTACAATTTAAAATAGCTGTTTTCTATTTGAATTTATTTTAAAATGTAATTTATTCCTGTGATCAAAGCTGAATTTTCAGCATCATTACTCCAGTCTTCAGTGTCACATGATCCTTCAGAAATCATTCTGATATTCTGATTTGCTGCTCAAGAAATATTCTGATTATCAGTTGAAAACAAAGATTTTTGTGGAAACTGAAACATAGTTAAGGATTCTTTTATAAATCAAAAGTTCAAAAGAACAGCATTTATTTGAAACAGAAATCATTTGTAACATAAATGTCTTTTCAGTCACTTTTGATCAATTATATCAATTAAAAAAATCTTACCAAATTTTTGGTTTGGTATGGAATGGTAGTGTATATGCATACCTTTTTTTGTGAGTAAATGGCGTTTCCTACAGTGTGACATCAAGTTAAACTATTTTAAACTTTATTTCATTAATTCTGTTAGAATAATTGTGCTTCATTTTGTTAATGACACCATAAAGCTTCTGAATGCTTTTGATGGAATGTTGCTATTTTCATTGACTTTTAGTTTTTAAATGTTTGTTCTTGTTTATAACGTATATAACGCAAGAGAAATGAATTCACTTCACTCGCATAAACAGGACATCGAGAGTTATAATATCTCTTTAAAAGCTGCTATTCATTTGGTTTGTTCACTTTTACAAGCTGTCAGTATGATCACATTAAACTGCAGTTTTTGTAATGATAAGGTCATGGATTTGCACATGGTTCAATGTAATGTTAAGTTCTTTTAATTAAACTGTTTTTGATTCTGTTTATACTGGGCAGAAGTCAAGTAACATACTTTTAAGTACAGTGACTCTAAGGTTTCTTCATAACAAGCAGCGTAATTGATGTTGAATGCGATGTGTTACTTTATAATTGGAGGAGCAGAGAGAGGCTGAGGGTCTTCACAGGGGTCGTGGTGAGAAGTATGAACAGAAGGAGCAGAGATAATCACTGTGTGTGTGTGTGTGTGTGTTTGGGGGAAGGGGTTCAGGACGGGTAAGGACTGACATATGGAGTGTATAGTCTTTCAAAGCAACCAGCCCCCTTTATGGCCAACAGGCCGTGTCTGTCTGTCTGTGATTTGCTCGTGCTTTCTATCAAAAAAGATTTTTTCAAAACACAAAACAACAGGTTGATCGTGTTTCTGGTGGCCTAAACATATACTACAAACATCAAATTTGAAACTGTCACGTGTGTTGACAACAGTTACCTCACACTTCATGATACAGTCTTAAAAATAAAGCTTCTTTACTGGTATTTATGGTTCCAAGAAGAAACTTTAACATCTATGAAATCTTTCCATTCCACAAAAGGTTCTTTATTATAGTGGAAAAAGGTTCTTTAGATTATTAAAATGTTCTTCACACTAGGAAAATTGTCTTTTTAAGAACATGAAAGGTTCTTTAGAGAACTAAAAATGGTTCTTCTGTGACATCACTGCCAAAAACCCTTTTGGAACCTTCATTTTTAAAAGTGTATAAAAAAATCTAAATTGTTTTGTCAAAAGCCTCTAGAATCTTTCATTGTAATTCATTCAGTCAGATTTTCGGCCTTTTTATTGTCTGCCAGGTAAAAAGCGTGTACTATGGATAATATTTATGGCTAGTGTGTTTATTAAAATCCCTAATTAAAGCCTTTTTATGTATATATTTATTTATGGTAAGGATCATGTCACAGGAGCTGTGAATAGGACACATAACATAGAACATTCCTTGAACAGAAAATAGACTGATTACATAACCTTGACTAACTTCGCAATGCAGTTTTTTTTATTTATATATGTTTCAAAATGTATTTGCACGCTGACGTCATAGTTTACAAATCTTGACGCGTTTTGGTAGCTGCGCGTTTCCGCCGCGTCCAGTACGTCAAACCCCCCTACAGCTAATTCACAAAAGACTCGCCGCCGTGCCGAGCGCTCTGATTGGCTGAGGCCCGAGCCACAGGAAGCGGCGCAGGGCTCGCTGATTGGCTGCCGTTCTCTTTGTGTGCGTGCAGCTGGCGTCTGGGCTGCATTTTGAATGGTCTCGTATTGGAAGGCGAAGGTGTCCATGGGCAGCACAGCAACAAAGGAGCCAGGATGGTGTTAGTGCACGTCGGATATCTGGTTCTTCCCGTCTTCGGTTCGGTCAGAAGTAGAGGTAATAGAGCCTGATTTACTTTCGCACGCGCTCGCCTCTTTTTTCACGCGTGTTTGAGAAACGCGCAGATGTGATCAAGGGCTGCTGGCCTGGCGGAGCGTCGCGTATTTTCCAACACAATCACGGAGCGATTTGCTCAGTGGCGTAACATTAAAGAAAATACCCATCATGTGAATATACCAGAAAGAGAGCGTGTTTTTAATTCACTGGAGAAGTCACAATTTGGAAAACGCGTAGCACGTTCCTTAGCGCCGTCATCCTTTGTGTCAGAAGCCATATGTAGGCTTTAATATAGAAATAAGTCTGCGCGTTTATGCGTATTCGTGTATTTGTCTTGCGTACAGCCCCTCAGTGGGGCGCGTCAAACTAAAACGCTCTTGTTACAAGCTTTCAGCGCGATGCGACGAACGCGAACCGTCGTATTATAAAGCAACAAAGTTGCACGTTTGCAGCGTCGACAGCTTTGGCGTCGTTTTAGCGGGTTGCAGTGTAGACAACGCGTTACGATCCGTTAAATTCCCTCACATCCCTTCCGCCGTGTGCGGTTTTGTTGATGAATAATTAAACATGGCTTCAGCAGTCAGTGTGCTGATGGGCAGCTGCAGTGCCACGAAATATCCTCAGCTGAACCTGCTCGCAATTTCAGCTTTTACAACACGAATGCATGGAAAATTGGATCGTTTTAATGTCTAATCCTCGATGGCAGCATGAAGTGTGTTTAATTCTGCTGTAATGGAGAGAAAAACACCTGGATCTTAAATCGCAGCTTAGCCAGCCATGTCTGGACAGAAAAAAAGGTGCATCCATGTACAGTATCTGTGCACGTCAATAATAATATTAGCAGAAATGCACCATTTTTAGCCGTTCTGCACCGGTGTTCATAATCGTACCATGTTATGCATTTTATAGCCATGTTTCACCAGATGCATTTGTAGATAAGATGCAAAATAATAATATTAGATGTAATGAGATACATTTTTGTAGCCATGTTGCACCAGAATCTGTATATAGAATGTTCAAATAAATAACCATGCTATATGCATTTTACTGTCACTAGCAGAAAAAACAAATGCATTAATATATGTGTGCATTTGTGCAATAAATTATAATAGTAATATGAGGTTCATTTTGTAGCTCTACTACACCAGCATGAGTATTTAAAATGTGTGCAATTAAATAATTTAACAGTATACGAATTTTACTGTCACCCATTAGCACCAGCAGGAAAATAAGTGCATCAACATGTGAAACGTGTATATAAAATGTGTGCAGTTAATTATAGTAGTATGCATTTTACTGTAACAAGCAGAAGAGCAATGCATCAATATATTTGTGCAGCAATAATAAGAATTATAGTAATTTGAGGTGCATTTTGTAGCCACGCTGCACCAGCATCTATATTAAAATCTATGCTATTAAATAATATAGTAGTGTATGATTTTTACTGTCACCAGCAGAAAACCAAATGCATTGATGTATGTGTGCAATAACAATAATAGTAATAATTTGAGGTGCATTTTGTAGCCATGCTCTAGCACCGATGGTTTCATTGATTGTGCTTGTATTTGTTTCTATTTTTTTCTCCTTGTTCCATAGTCTGAGGCTGATTCTCAGCCGCATTTTTTCAGGCTCTGTTTCCCTTCCATGTGTATCTGGCGATCACCCACCATGCTGTATAGCCTCTACCTGCCTGCATCTAGCTGTGTTGTGACTCCTCTTCTCATTCCCTCTCTCCATCTGAAGGCTTGACATTACAAACAAACTCTCCTCATCTGATATGTCCTCCTGTGTAACCGGCTGCAGAATAACACTCTCTCTTCTCTAGAAGAATCCTCTTGTCTTCTTATTTTTAAATGGTCATTGTTGCTTCAATGATAACAACTCATTGTAGCATTTAGCTTTTTTACGACTGTCATTGTGATTTGTCCCATTCTCAGTGTGGATAGACCAACATTTTTGCTGTAAATTTCTGTCAAGTGGATGCATTGGCCTCTCACTCGATCATAGCTGGGCTTGATCGACCCCTAAACACTGTCTCTGTCTTGTCTTCCGGGAAGGTGCGCTGTGCCGGTGGGATTTGCCACAGTTTTGGACTCGGAAACTTACTAGAGAAGCTTGACGTTCATTTTTCTTTTTTAATCATGCATGTACAGTTGGGATCGATAATATCTCAGCCGGTGACCCTTCGCTCTGTGGGTTTTGCCTCCCTAGGGTGACCCATTAATGATTTAATCAGATTAAATCTATACCGTCTTCCTTAAAGGAATAGTTTGCAGAAAATCACTTCTGTCAGTATTTGCTCACCTTTATGTCGTTCAACACCCATATGCTGTTATTTGTTTTGGTTAAAAAAAAAAAAAATTTTGGAGGAGATTGACAGGGCTCTAGAATGGGGGGAAAAACACCCGTTTTAACTACTGTTATTTTAGTATCATTTAACTATTTTATTAAATATTATTATTCTATATGATGTAGCTTTCTTAACTAACAAAAATGGTTTTAGTGAACGTTAATAACCCTGGTTTAAATGGCTCGTACACTATATTTCAAGTCTTCTGATGTCTTACAAGTGAAATTTAAGTTATTCACTAATTATCTTCTCCACAGAAACTCTGAAATCTCATTTGCGTTCAGTGGTTTTGAAGGCCTAAAATGCAAGAGGTTCTTTTATGGAGCTGAATGTAAGTTCTTCACACAAGCCGAGCCTATAAGATGGCTGTTTAAGGAAAACAGCTGTAGCAAAAATATGAAAAGGCTTGTTTTTCCAGCATATGGGTATAGAATGACATGAGAGTGAGTGACTTCATATATAAAGACAAGTATATAATGTGTTTTTTTGGTACAACCGTTGTGGTATTATCTTCAAAGGTAGTATATATTGAGCTTTATTAATCCTAACACATGGATTTCAAGACTGTTATGGTTGACAAAGCACATTTTAGAAGAGCATACTGCTCACGTGAAATATTGTGCTATTTGATATGACAATGTTAAAGGAATAGTTCACCCAAAAATGAAAATTTGTTGAAAATGTACTCACCCTCAGGAGTCAGGACATCCCATAGATGAGTTTGCTGCTTCATCAGATTTGGAGAAATGTAGCATTACATGACTTGCTCAGCAATGGATTCTCTGCAGTGAATGGGTGCCGTCAGAATGAGAGTCCAAACAGCTGATTAAAAACATCACAATAATCCACACCACTCCAGTCTGTTGATTAACCTCTTGTGAAGCCAAAATCTGCATGTTTATAAGAAACAAATCCATTATTAAAGCATTTTATCTCTAAACAAGTCTTCTATCAATAATATTATTTTCTCCAGTGAAGAAGTTGTCTAGTCTTAATCTGGAGAGAAATATGCACAGATTAAGCACCGTTTACTAGCCAAAACAGTTCTAAACAAATATGTGAGTGCATTTTGATGTGAGAAGAGAACAAGGGATGGACTTTTTCACTGGAGGAAGCATTATTATGGATTATGGCCAAAAGCAGTGTTTTAAAGCAAAAATGTCTTGATGGTTTGTTTCTTACAAATATGGAGTTTTGGCTTCACAAGATGTTAATTGATGGACTGGAGTGGTGTGGATTATTGTGATGTTTTTATCAGCTGTTTGGACTCTCATTCTGACGGCACCCATTCACTGCAGAGGATCCATTGGTGAGCAAGTGATAAAATGCTACATTTCTCCAAATCTGATGAAGAAACAAACTCATCTACATCTTGGATGGACTGAGGATAAGTAAATTGTCAGCGAATTTTCATTTTTGGGTGAACTGTTCCTTTAAAGATGACCTAAATAGTGTTTTATTTAAGAAAAACAGCCATCTTCAGCCCGGAAGTAGTAAAATTACTCTGAAGAAACAGAAACGAGTATCAAAGCGGTAGTTTATGGCTCTTGACTGGCACACTGCACCCGACCGTCACTCAAACCGACCCTCATTCATTCTGATTTACCCATGCTGCAAAGCCAGCATTAGCCTAGCGCTACCGGGCGGCGCTCCTAGCGCTGTGCGAGCGCGAATGTCATCCACTTTACAGGGATCACTAGAACTGCACTGTAGAAGTCCTCCTAGTATCGAAATGTCTCTATTTCTTTGGTTGTGGTTCTCTGCCTTCTGTTCCTGTACTAGGCTGTAATGCATGACCATGTTTATTATTTTCCTCTTGATTTTGATTGTTTCTTTGTTTTGGAACATTGAACAGCAAACTCCAATGTATCTTTGTGTAGACATGTCCTGCTGTACTGACGTGTTGTAGCATACACATCTACCCATTGGATGCTGCTTCTGTTATGTTAACTTTATGGAGCATGGTTGGGCCTTGCCTTCGCTCTTTATTTGCATGGAATTATTATTATTACTATTATTATTATGATCACACAATTCCACTCATACTAATAATTTCCAATAAAGACTGTAGATTTTCCCCTAACCCTCAGTGTGCTCTCTGCTGATTTCCATGTGTCGTTCCCTCAAACCCCTCCCACTCCACTCTATGGCCTCTTTGGCCCCTCCCTTGAGTCATCTCTGCTCCTCCCACTTGCCAGAGTGAATCATGAGAATGTGCCTCCTGAAATATGGAAGGGATGATAGTCACTTCAAATCTCCCATCCCATCTGCATCTCACTATCTGACCTCCTGCATTAGCGTATCTCTTTCGTTCTCATTGTTTCTTCTGGAGAAACGGGTTTCAAGTAAAAATCGATACATAAAGTCAACATGAAGTCAGAAATTATTGAATTTACATGCTTAATCTGCATAATTTTGTCTTCTCTCCAATCATTTTGGTAAATTTTTTGACAGACAAAACCTTTTTTTGTAATGGCTGTCTTGTTGCATTTGGAAATACATTACCGTTCAAAAGTTACGGGCAAGTAAGATATTGCTTTAAAGAAATTAATACTTTTATTCAGCAAGGATGCATTAAATTGATCAAAAGTGAAATTTTAGAAGACATTTGTTTCAGAAGATTTTCATTTAAAATAAATGCTGCTCTTTTAAAACTTCTTATCCATCAAAGAGTTTCGTTTACAGAAAATGAAGCAGCACAACTGTTTTCAACACTGATAAATGCCTAATAATTAATGTTTCTTGAGCAGCAAATCAGCATATTAGAATGATTTCTGAAGGATCATGTGACACTGAAGCCTGGAGTAATGATGCTGAAAATTCAGATTTGCATCACAGGAGTAACTTGCATTTTAAAATGTATTAAATTAAAAACAGTTATTTGAAACGTAATAATATTTCACAATTTTTACTGTTTCTTTGTTTTGTTTTTTTTGCCCAAGATAAATGTGGCCCTGGTGAGCAGAAGAGACATAAAAATAAAACTTACCTACCCAAAGCTTTTGAACGGTCGAGTACATCAGATTATGAAATTAAAATTATCAATTGGCTTTCATGTTGATTAAGGTACCTCAAGTTTAATATGATTAGCTCAGTCTAATGATGTTTATTCATACACACATTTTTTTGATGGTTTAAATGGATGACCAGTCATAATCTTGTGTAGAATCTCTCATCACACAGAGAATCGATCTGTTCATATACATGGTATTAATTATGCAAAAAGCTTATGATTACAGAAATTGTATGGAAAACTGGTCTGAATAAAAGCAGATTGGTAATTAGTTAAAAGGATCATGGGATAGAAAGGGTTAAGGATCAGGCCATAAGGGCAGGATAAAACACATCTGAATGAGGTTTAATCTCAACAGAACTCATTCATTAAGCTCTGCTGCTTGACCTTCAGGTGATGACCTTTATTTCTAATGATGGAGGTCAGACAGTTTCCAGTCCATAAATGTCATAATCTCAGATAGAAGAGTTCATGGTTTACTAGAAACTCACATTGTGCAATATACTTGACGGCGAGTGCATCGCACTATTCACTGATCAAAATTTTTGCCTGGGTTTGTGAGGGAAGCAGAGGAACAGGATCATTAGAATTCAGAGCGCGTGAACTGCACGCTCCATACATTTCTGCTGATCTAAGAGTTTTGCTTGAATTTCTGGAGCCCTGGGGAATATTTCCCACTGAGAAAATCGCCGGTTTCTCCTCTGTTCTGTTCTCCAAAGGCGCCGTGAAATGAGACAATAGTGATTCCATATCAACAGTTTCTGCACTTTTGCACTCGGAAAATTCCATCTTGTCCTCCAAGTGCGAGTGTGTTTCCTTTTCCCCCGCGGCCAGAGACTTCTGAGCATTTTGAAATTTTCTCATGACCTTTTACAACTCAATTTTGTCCTCATATTCACCTCAAAAAAAAAAAAACTGCTGGAAATGAGCGATGCTGAAAATCAAGACTTCAGAATGTAGTAAAGTTGAAATGGAAATTCTATCAATTATTGTAGAACACCAAAGGTAGTATTTTGAAAAAATGTCTTGTTCTTTTGTCTATACACTGAAAGTCAAAGGTGTTCAATGTTTGGATTCAACGGGCTTCAAAATATCTTTTGTGTGTGCGTGTAGTAAAGACAGTCATGTACGTACGTGTAGTACAGTCATACAGGTTTAGAACAACATGATGGCACAATATTCATTTGTGTGAACTCTTTAAGGCAGAGGTCAGATTCATGCTTTTTTGCCATCACAACTTTACCAATAATGTGACACTCTTCATTCTGCATTACTCAAACACCGATCTGAATGGCCAGACATTGTTCACACTTTACATGCATTATTGTGACTGTAACAAACTTCTCTACATAAGGAGGGATGATTGAGTTAGTCATTTTCTGCATATTAAGCTGGGCTACAAGAAATTATTTTAACAAATGACACTTCAGGTTTAACATCTTTAATAGACTTATTAGGATTAGGATTAACATGTATAGTTATCACAAATGTCACCTTAAGAATGTTTATTTTGCTACTTGTCAAACATATAGATGAATGCATTTGGAATATTTTATTATGTGAGAAGAAAGAAATAAGACACTAGCCCAGCTGTGTATATATTTACTTCTCAAATGTTTGGGGTGAATTTTTTTTTTTTTTTTTTTTCTCTCTTCAGCAAGGATGCACTGAATTGATCCGTAGTGTAAAGACATTTATAATCTTATAAAGGATTTCTGTTTCAAATAAATGCTATTCTTTTCTGTTAATCAAAGAATCCTGAAAAAAAATGTATCACAGTTTTAATGCAAATATTTTGTCGATGTTGAAAACCGCTGCTTAATAAGAAATGTTTCTTGAGCAGCAAATCAGCATTTTATAATGATTTCTGAAGGATCATGTGACACTGAATACTGGAGTAAAGATACTGAAAATTCAGCTTTGATCACTGGAATAAATTACATTTTAAATATTGAAGTAGAAAAGAGCTATTTTAAATAGTAATATTATTTCTGATTTTACTGTATTTTGATCAAATAAATGCAGTGTTGGTGAGCAAAAGAGACTCGCTGGAGAAACAAATAAATCTTACAGACCTTAAACTTTTGGACAGTCGTGTATATATAGCCATGCTAGTTTCTTCTCTTTTTCTGTACATATTGCAGCTTTACAGTTTAAAAAGCATCTGACCACAAAATTACACAAACCGCAATAAAGCGTTCCAAAAATCTGTTTAATAATAAAATTCTTATAAAGCTATTATGGCATCACCAAAGCAGGATTACTAAAACTTTTAAACTTACTATGTGTTATTTTTTT